>VWYK01021156.1:1248-48212 GCA_013399775.1 Semnornis frantzii | reverse complement strand
CAACCACCCTTCCACCATCTCCCCACCCCTATACCTTACCCCAAGGTTTGCCTATACCTTGCCCAAGGTGAGTTTGGAGGATGTGCCAGGTAGGTTAGAAGGAAAGTGGTTAGTGAGGTTAGCAGAGAGGAGAAGGCAAGAAGCTGCTAGACAGCCCAAGATGCTGTGCCCCAGAGACTGCAAACCCGAGTGAGTTATCTGTGTTTTGAGTTCTTATCCATCTCAGCAAGCCTATGAGTGCAGCAGACATCACCATTGTTTTCCTTTCACAGCCTATAATTTTCTCTGTTAAAATATTCCAATTAGCTCAGACCAGCACATGTGACAAGGGAAGGCAGCAGAGTATGATTTTAAGTGAAGCAGCAGAGTATGATTTTAAGCGAACAATGAAGTTGCTCTGCCTGTCTTCACTTGCTCTCATTCCCTTCATTGAACAATCCTCCCAGGCTCAGGCTAATTTTAGATATCTCAGGCAAGGGAGGTAGTCCACCTTCCTGTTCTCCTTTCATCCCTGGCTGTCAATCTGCCAAGTCAGTTCACTTGGACAGACTTTTCCTACCACATTTGAAACCTTTGCTTTTAATTCTACCAAACTAAACACAGCTTTAAAAATTCAGAGAGGAAGAAAGGCAGAGCTTTCTTAATGCTGTGCCTGTAAGCGGTCAGGGTGCTTTTGATCCTGGTACCTGTTGGCTAAAGGCATATTCATTTGCTCTGTGTCTTTGTTTTGTGAGCTAGGGTATTTATTTGGGAACCAGAGGGTATTTGGGGGTGTTCTAGAATTTAGTGTTAAAGGCACCATATGCAAAGAGGCATAACAGGGATTTGGATAGAATATTCTTGCTTTGCAGGTGCAACTGCACGAGCAAATATGCTCCCTGCAAAGACGTTCCAGGCACGGCGAAGTGTGGGAATTGCTGATGTCATTCTGAAGCTACAGACAGTCCTATCTCTCCTGTCTGGTGAGCCTTAACAGTCCTCAGAAGCACCCTCTGGCCTTCCCTTGCTGTCTTTTCTGCTAGTCAAAAGCATGGACACTGAGTGAAGTTAAACCACCATGGACCAGAAGTTTTATAAATGGTGTTAATTGTTCTTTACTGAGTGTATAAAAATGCCAGAATCATTGGAAACTGGCTTTTGCAATTTCTATTACCATAAAATTTTCAGAAACTGATAGGCCTTTTTGTTTTCAGAGACTATGCTCATGTGTGGTGCTTATGTAGGAATGGGATCAGAAAAAGTGAATAGTCGTGGAAGGAACAGAAATGTTATGCTGGGAAAGAGCAGCTAATGGCAGCAATAAGCATTCTCTTGATGGTCCCCTCCAATACAAATCAGTCATCTGGTTGCTTGTGAAATACAGTGTCACACAAAACAAGTCCCAAGGAAAAAGAAGACTCGGGTTTGAGGCCATTGGGGTTTGGTTTGTTGTTTTTTTTCTGCTGCAGTGGAGCTGCATTGCTTATTCTGTTACATCTCACTGAGGTTGAAGCCAAGAAAATTAAGGAGCAACGCAAGTGCGAAAAATCAGTCAGAGTTTAGGAAAAGGTCAGAGAACAAGAGAGTCAGTGCAGATATTCCCAGGACATACAGCTGGGGCTGTGCTGCAGGTTTGTTGCAGCCACAATTACAGTGAAACTCCCAGAAGACTCCTCGGTGAAAGGTTATATGACTTGGACATGTTCAGCTCTTCTCCCTCCAGGTGATGCTGGGAAACACCCTTTACTTGCTAAGCACAGAACTAAGAGCAGGTCACAGCAGTTTTATGAGTTGGTAAACACTGAGTGGAATACTACCTGAGATGTGATTTGGAGAAAGCTTGTTTGGTTTTCTTCTTATGTCCCCCAGCTGATACCAAAACACGGAGCCTGTGGTGCAGCTACTAATATCTTTATTCAGTTTTCCATTTTCACTCAAAAATTCTGAGTGCCCACTGCAATATCCATCTTTGTTTGAAGTCTGCTCCAATTTGTTCTGGCCTGCATTTGTAAATGACAAATCTAACATCTGTGCAGAGCAAGACAGATGATTAATCATGAACATGTGGATACCCAGTTGGGACATCTTACGATCTTAGCTGAACTTTGCAGTTAGTGTCAGCTGGGGGATTCAAAGGAATGCTACCAGCTTTGAAAAACTGATTTAATTCTGGAAGTATCATTAAATCAAATACCAGGGAGTTGAAAAAAACAAAACAAAAAAAAAAGAGATTCTTTTTTAAAGATCAAAAATTAATTTATGAGGACTGTGTGTTGAGCACTTCTGAATTGTCATTTTCTACGTTTACAAGTTTAGCCAGTTTTCCTTATTGAAAAACCTCCTTGTGAATAGAGCAAAATGCATTGCTTGGGATAAAGCAAACCTTACACAGTAAGAACTAATATTTTTTTTAATTAAAGCCATTTAAAAGCTGGAATAAGATGATGTATGTAGCTGTTTAGCAGATACACCTAACAGTTGCAAATAGCATATGTTCCATTTAGCAGGAATTATGCTAATGGAAAATAGAAAATTGGAAAATATTGAAGGTAAAAAGATTCAAAAAGAAAAACAAAATTAATTTGGACTTTCCAGGGGCATAGTTCAAAAACAAAGCTTAGTCACTGAAATGCCAGCACAAATATTTGTCACTTTTTATAGAATAATTATCATCCATAAATATGTTTACTCATGACTAAAAGATAAGATAATTCATGTGAA
Organism: Semnornis frantzii; assembly: GCA_013399775.1. Taxonomy (NCBI): domain Eukaryota; kingdom Metazoa; phylum Chordata; class Aves; order Piciformes; family Ramphastidae; genus Semnornis; species Semnornis frantzii. Next base: position 45,512 of record VWYK01021156.1, on the reverse strand, counting down.
TAGTACCCAGTTGCCTTACATGGAGTAAGATAACTTTTTATGTTAGGTAATAAAAGAAGGATTCTGCAGGGAGGCAGAGATCCTCTGCCATTGCACCAGTGCTCTCCTCATCCCAGCCAGTCTCTGCAGGGTGCTGCTTAGTCGATTCTTTTTCTTGGAGTTTCAGGTAAGCTGTGTAAGTTTTCTCCTTCCTAACAGATTAATTACTTGTGAGTCTTCTTTAAAGCAGTTTTTTTTTTGCTCTAGGCTGGACTGTTTGTTTTTTCTCACACATTTTCTATCTTTCTTTGTTATCTAGATGATCATCAGTGCCACGTGTTCTTATTGCAGCCTTTAAGCCTTGCATGTCGTGTTTGAAGTGCATCATTCTTTGCTTATTCACTCTTGCTTATTTAGAGTTTTAACCCTTTGTATGTTCCTGTGAAAACGTTTGTACTTTGAGACAAGTGAGCTGTCATGATTTCCAGTGCAGAGTAGAGAAGATGAGGTGAGAAGACTTGCTATTGCTGTGGTAATACCAGTACGGTAAAGAACGTCCTGAAGTGACTTTGTAAATATTTATACTTTGCCACTTTAGTTGTTGAAAAACAGATGTATCCTTTCAGGCTGCAATTGATTCCCCAAGATGTTTGCAAAAGCAACAAAGAACTTTGTGAGAGAAACTGACAGTGGAGGTGACTTGATCCCTGTCTCCCACTTGAATGCTTCAGACAAGCTGCAGCTTCTGGGCTTAGTCACAAAGAGGAGGAGATTCTGGTGCTGGCAGAAGCCCAAGTATCATTTCTTGACAGTCACCCTGAGTGATGTGCTTACTGAAGGCAAACCAATAAAACCAGGTAAAGCACAATTATTGCAGGTAAAAAGGATGCAAAGCACAATCTTTTTTGGTTATTATTGTCAATAATATTACTGCAGGGCTTCTTTCAGAGGAGTGCTTTGAGGTATTCTCCATCCATGAAAATGAGATGTCTGGATCTTTTCTCACTGTATTATTCATTTAACTAAAGCCAGTAATAATAAATGTTTGTTTGAAAAAAAAGAAGAAACAAAACCCCAAAGTGTTTGGCCTAGATAGACTACTGCAATGGAATGCTGAAGGTTGTCAGGCCACACAGTCCTACTGTTTACTAACAGTGCTGTCTGAATTGGATGCTTCCATTGGTTTTCAGTGAGCTGTGGAACAGCCCTGTAATGAAATACGTCAAGATAATGGCAAAGCATTAGCCTTGTTGTACAAGCAGATCTGCTTTGCAGGATTTCATTGTGGCTGAAATGTTTCAGTCGCTCTTTGTACATCTTCCATAGCATCTAGGCTCAGCATTTCAATCACCTTATGTCTTCCTAAAATGGCACAATATAAAAGATAGTGGAGCAAAGATGAGGAAAACACAGAGGAAGCAGAAGAGCTGTCAAGCTGTAAATCTCAGGAGTGTTTTTTTACCTTCACTAACTTGTCATGTTTTCTGTAAGTTTCTGTTTTTTCCAGTCGCTTCAGAACCATTTCAGCACTTCACAGGTAGAAATTACTTTTTATTGCTTTCCTAGTCATTGTGGAGTCTGACTTTGCAAAATACGTGGGGAAGTTTGAAGATTTTGCTCAAGGAAGTGTTGAAACTTCTTTTGGGAAGATCAGCATAGCAGCTGGAGGAAAGGGCTATGTGGAAAACCAGTCCTCATTTGGAAACCTGAGGAAGCAGGAGATTGACTTGCAGCAGCTTATGAAAGATGTCAAGGACAGGTATGCTTTTAATGTGGGCATTGTAATGACTAGGAGAGGTTACTGAGCTGAAAAGACTTGGGCTGTGATCATTGTACAGTTGATAATGTGTTGCCATAGTTTGAGAATTTTATTGTTCTCATTTTCAGGTGATACATAGACAAAAATGAAAGTGTCCAGAGTTTGAAAGCTTGATGGTCAAAACTTTACCTTTCATTTTTAAAAGATGTCTCTTCAGTTTTCTCTTGTGTATTTGCACAAATATCACCACATGGAACAAGAGCTAAATCATCCCTTCTTTGGGGCTCCATACTGAAGTAACAGTATGGCAGCAAAATGGATTGGGTTCTCTCTGTTACTTGGACATATGCCATGGAAACTGAATTCAGGACTACCAGCATTCTTGCTAGCAGGCTTTGTGAAGTTTTTTGTGTCTGAGCAACTGTGCAAGAGAATTGGGTTATTTGGAGTTGAAGGAATAGCAAAGTGAGCAAGCATGGTCAATGCATTTTCAACTAGGTGAACAAAATACAGCAGTGGATGCAGAAGCTCCCTGGTATGCACTGTAATAGCTGAGGGGGGCTATAATCCCAGTGTTACAATGTGTGTAACACTTCCTTTACAGCTCTGAAATTGCATTTGTTTAATCTTGTAATAAGACAGTGGTGGACTGTGGTGGTGACTGGCTGCCAAGTCAGGGGTCTACTGTCTACTGCAAGTCCTGGCACGTGAGAGGTGAGGGTGGTGTGTTTGTGACAGCAGTGTACCCTACAGATGTAGGTGGTGTAATACATTTCCATAGGCTTTGCTGATGCTCTGAAGATAAAGACAAGCCTTTGTTATCAGTGCAGAAGGCAGCAGGAGCAGTGTAAGTTTGCTTTAGATACACTGATGGTCTAGAAATGAACAGTTCCCTGTTTTCACAGGAACAAATGGCTGCTGCTCTTTTAATCCTGAGCAGTCACAAATCAACAAATGCCTTTTAATAAGTTTGAAATAATGGAATCATCTACCCAGGGAAGTGACAGTCTACCCAGCATCAGACACTTAACTGGACAGGGTGTTGGGCTACCTTGTCTAGACATTTTTAACAAGAAACATTGGATTGGATGATCCTTGAGGTTCCTTCCAACCAGGTATTGTGACAGTAGGCATCCTGCTATATTTGTACTAAATGCCTTATTAAAAGCAGAAGATCCTGGGCCTGTAAAGTTGTCAAGCATCTAGTATCAGAAAAATAAGTCAAGATATAGAATCTTGTTTCTAAGACTAGATAGGGTCCTGTAGTAAACCAGACCAAAGTAACTTCCTTATGGATCAGTAAATTTTCACTTAGTCCTGTGCAGTGTTACCTGCTCTGTTCAAACAAATCCTCCCCTAACAAATCAGATCTACTTCAGCACATCCTGGGCTTCTGATCCTGAATGTAGATAAATACTTAGAAATATATTGTGTTCTTTTAAGCATCTTTAAGATCAGTAGCTCCACACCAATGTGGTTGGAACTGTAAATGAGGTTCATGTGTGTGCCACTTCATACAAGGAACTACTTCATAGCTTGGTAAGGACTCCAGTGCAAAGTGTGTAATTGATAGCCAGTTGACTGCATATCAAGCAAGACCCCTGCCAGGTCCCTGAAAGCTGTGAAGAATCTTCAGCACAGCACTGAGGCTCACTGGAAGTTGTGGCAGTCCTTATAAGTGCAAATCCAGTTACTCATTCATAAATATTCAGTGATTTATGGTGGATTGTGTCCAAGCTTTTGTCTCCTTCATGGAGCATTGTGTGAATTCAGGAATCCAGCATTTGGGAGTGCTGCTATCTCCAGGTTAGTGGGGTTTGGATGCAGGGCATTGTGGTACTGTGAGGCTGTCTGTCAGTCCTTGGGAGGTGAGTCAGCCAAGTGTTCATCATTTCATCTGATGACATAGGTTGCTTGTGCTTGTTTGATTGCTTAGTGTTTCAGTACATGGAGCCTAGTGATGTTGCATTTTGAAATGTTGTTCTTGCATTAGTCTGGTTAAGTCAAAGGCAGCAATCTCTAAAGGAGGTCAAAGCCAAGGTATCTGCTGAACTAAGTCACATGAGCCTTCAGGGTTCAGCAAGCTGGAAGTGCTGAGTGGCAGCAAATCAGTTTCCTGTCCCTTTGTATGTGAACCTTCTGAAGGAGAATCCTGCCGATCTTTAGTTAGATTCCAGATGCTGCATTGCCTCTCCCTTTCTGAAAAGGGCTGACAGCTGAAGAGTGAGGCCTGAGGTCCTTCCTGATTTGCAGGAGCAGTGATGCACTTACTAACATAACATGCAGTATATTAAGTGGTTCCTTCAGCTACAAAAACTCAGCATATTTTATCTTGCCTTGTTCTTGCCTTTTCTATTACTTTGTGCTTGCTAACCCATAGAGTGCTGTAATGGACTGATAGGAGGTCAGAGTCCTGTGCCTTTAACACAGTGATATTACTATGGATTTGAGAGTACATTGCATCTTCTGTTTTAAGGCTTTCACTACTGTCTGCCCTAAGATCTCATAGAGAAGCTGCTGAGCTGGATGAGCAGAGGGTGAGGTGGATTGAAAACTGCCTAAATGGCTGGGCCCAGAGTGTATTGATCAGTGGTACAGTGTCTAGTTAGAAGCCAGTGTACCTCAGGGGACAATGCTGAGTTCAGTCCTATTTAACATCATCATTAGTCATCTGGGTGATGGAGGCAGCTGCCATCCAGTTTGCTGATGACACAACACTGGGAGGTATAGCTGGTAACACCTAGAGGCTTGTGCTGCTATTCAGCAGGCCATGAACAGGCCAGTCTGGTGGCAACAGCATGTAGCTCAAGAAAGGCAAGTGCAAAGTTCTGCATGGAGTGACTCCAGGCACCAGTAAATGCCGTGGGCTGCACAGCTGGAAAGCAGCTTGCAGAAGATAACCTGGGGTCTTGGTGGACACTGGGATGGACATGAGCCTGCAATGTGCTCTCCTTGCAAAGGTGGCAAATGGTACTCTGGACTGAATGGGGTGAGGAGTGTTGCAAACAGGCTGGGGAAGGTGATCCTTCCCCACTTCTCAGCACTAACGAGGCCACACCTGGAGTATTGTGTAGCATTCTGGGCTCCCCAGCACAATGGAGAGATGAGTACACTAGAGACAGTCTAGTGGAGGGCCAAAGGATGCTGAGGTGACTGGAGCACCTCAGCATTTGGCTAAAGGTTGAGAGATGGGACTGCTCAGCCTGGGGAAGAGAAGTCTAGGTGAGATCTTAATAAGGTATATAGCTCCCTGGAAGATGGATGCAAAGGCAGCAGAGCCAGGCCCTTTTCACTGGTCGGTGTCTTGTTGCAGGACAGCAGACAGTGGACATAAGCTGGAACACAGGAGGGTCAAGAAAGAATTTATTGCTGTGAGGGTGACTAAGGACTAGCACAGGTTGCCCAGGCAGGTTGTGGAGTCTCCTTCCTTGGAGACATGACCCTAGTAAGCCTGCTTTAGATGTCCTTGCTCGAGCAGGACAGCTGGACTAGGAGTCCTTTCCTTCTCAACCATTCTTTATACCCCCCTCCAGGGAAAAGAATTATGAAGAGGTTATAACCTCTCTAGTTCTCAAGGGTTAACAGATTTCCTTGTTTGTTTTTAGTCTTCCACTGAGGTGATTGAAGGAGGAGTTCTGAAGGACAGTGACAGCAGAGGAAAGAAATAGGACCAAGTGGCAGCAGTCAGTCAGTTCACATCAGCTGCAGAAAGGTGTGCCTGTCACACTTCCATCATTTCATGGGAATGGTTCCTAGCTGTGATTAGCATATTACAGGTGTTATTAGCTTGATTGAAAGATATTTTTACAGTATTGCATAGTGCACTTGAATTGCACTTTCATTGATTCAGCTGTTGTGCACACTGAGACAGAAATAGCTGCCTATTCCTGATCCATGTGAAGTGGAAACTCATCCTGTTCTGCTCTCTGTTCTTTAGCATTGATGTGTAGGGTGAGAAAATCATTCAGGTTTTTACTGTGGGGGCAACATGGTTATGTGAAGTCACAGAATGTTATGAGACAGGAGGATGCCATTTAGAAATAGAGGCACTGTCTGTCACTTGCACTCTCAGAAGTATTCCCAGGGAAGATGTGCTATGAAGTGAGTGTCATGTTGCTCTGTGGGGAAAGTCCTGAAATGCTCCCAGTGAGCTGACTGAAGCAGATGATTCTGTTCCAGGAGGACTGCAAGAAGCAGGTCAGAGAGGTTACACTGGAAATGAATTAACAAAGTATTACATGTCTCTGCTTGGTGAATAGTGGCAGAGTGTGGGCTGATGGATTTTTGCTCCCTGGCACTCATCTAGAGGACTCTTTTAGAGAAGGAACAAAGCCAGGTGAAGGCTGTCTCTGTGCAGCAAGCAGCATTGGTGTGGAAGACATCAGACTACTGCACATTGTAAATGCAGTGGAGAAGACTGCACAAGCTGAGGAATTCTGGCTGAACAGTTTGAAAGGTTTTGAAGTCAGTCATGTGGCTGTTATGGAGTAAGTTGCATTTGGGTGAGCCCCATGAGCAGACCACCTCTGTGTACATCTGTGAGAGGAGGTGTGTTCAGCTAGCAATGCCCAGTGCAGGACTGAAAAGATTTTCACTCGTGGGTAGTTTGGAGTAGTGAAAACCTCTGCAGGCAGGTAACAGTGCTGAGTTCAGTGTGAGGATGGAGGGCACTCACAGCAGTAACCTGTGCCTTTGGTTTGTAGTAAACTGACAAACACCTTGCTTTGAGGATTTGGGGAGTGGGTTACTGAGCTGAATAGAGAGGGTATGAAGGAACCATGTTCCTAGCCTCACTCCTTCGTGGAGGGTGGTGTGAGAGATCCTGCACCTGAAAGACCCTTAGTCTCAGCTGTGGGGTTTAGACCAGATTCTTTCTCTCTCCTTTAAGAGCCTGCTCTATTGCCAGGTGGTGTCTTGTTTTCTCCTGCCTTCCATTGGTTTCTATTTTCCTTCTTTTTTGCTTCCATTCTGCAGCAAATTGCCTTTGTGCCTCTATTCTCCACTCTTTTATTCATGCAAGAATTAAAAATTTGAGGGAAACCTTTGCAGGCAAATGGAAGTGTTTAATGCAATTAGATGTGGAGAGAGTGAGACCAAAACTCAAGGAAATCCTTTTCTGTTCACGTTTGACCTACAGAGCTTCCAACACAGCAAGTCACTTACCTCAGGGAGATTATTCAGGCTGAACAAACAGAACCCCCTAACCCTTATCTTTTAAATTATCTGTGTCTCAAGAGGGTTATAGTCTGTGTTGGTAAGGGGACTCAGCAAACCAACATCTCCTTGTATGTCTGTTATGTAGTGTTAGTGCAGAGTACTTGAGCTCAGCTTCCCAAGGTGAGAAGGATTCTAATACTCCTGTATGACAGCTGGTGAGAGAGATGGTAAGAGTGATGGCTGCAGAACAGGAAGGGGCTCTGTACAAGAAGGAAATGCACTGCACTTGTTGTGCCTGCATGCACAAGTTCTCAGGGGTTCAGCTCAGCCATCTCTTGGCCTTCAGATCTCTTCTTGCTGCTCAGTGTTATGCTAGCAGATGAGTTCATCCCTTGCACCAGTACACTTGGATTCAGTGACCATTGCCCTCAATACTTAGAGCTCTGCTCTGCTTGTCAAACTTTAACCCTGTTGCATTTTGCTCTTGATAACTATTTAAAATGATTTAGATAAGCAAGGTATTTGCTTGCCTCATCTTGTCTGCTTTTTGAGTCACTGAGAGCAGCAGAATGCTTTGCCTTCCACAGGCTGCTGCACCCCAGTGATAACTTGTGATGTGTCCACACAGGCCTCTAGAGTGATGAGGGGCTTTATGAAAGTTCAGTGCCAGGAGTTCAACTGTGCTGTTCTAAAAGAAAAGGTGTTCATGGCTGTTGGTAAGGGCATGTGTTTTAAAGCTCTGGATGTGATGTTCACTGAACTTAGGAAGCCATTTCTGCCAGATTTACAGTTGAACACATCTCTCTGAAGGCCTTGCATCTTGGGGCTCTGGCTGTGGCTCTGACACACAATACAGCTCTGTGCAGAGGACCACAAGTCACCTCTGAGACAGAGTGCCTGCAGGGAGCTCTGCATCAGGGACTGAAGCAAGTAGCTCTGTGCCCCTGTGGTGTTTGTGTCACTGCACAGCCTCCAGTGCTGCCTCAGACATGTCTTCTGCACCTCTTTGCAAGTTTGTCTTCTGACTCCCACTCTGCTTCTGAACCTCAAACTCAGCAGTGTAAGAGGGTCTGATCCAGGGCTGAATACTGCAGATGGAAGGAAGAGTCTTTAAGTTCTTTTGTTCATTCATTTGTGAAGGGTTTTAATCATACTCTGTATGCTTCTTGTTCAGAACCAGCCAATCTCAATCAGTATTTTTCTAGCTTTGCTGGCTTTGTTATTTTTGTTCTAATTCTTGGGGGTATCCCTTGAGTTTGTCATCCTCTAAAGCAGATAGAAAGTACATCATGTGAAAGCAAATGACAAATTGCTTTTGTGCTGCTTCATGGTATTTCTTCCAATGTGGCTCCTTAGGTGGAGTGTTAAAATTGCAAGTTCCTAATGCATTAATTTGTGTTTTCAGGATGCTTAGCACACCTCTTCAGAATCCTAACTAATTATTATGAAGTACATGATAGGCTTAATGGCCTATTCATATGATAACTAATAGTTCTGATTTGGCAGGCACTTCTAAGAGCAGCAGTGCTTGTGATTGCTTGACATGTCTTCAGTTTTTGTTTAATCCAAAGATTCACTGCATTCCAAGCATAAAGCATGGCTTGGCACCAAAAGCAGAAAAGCTGCATTAATAATCTCAGGAATGTTTGGGGGTGCTTGCCTAGTGGCTGTGGCATTGCTTCAGAGGGACTTTCTTCCCTTTGTTTAAACAATCAGCTTGAAGGTTTTTGGACAGTTCATTCCAAATGATTGAACTTTCATACAAGCATGTAACTCTCCAAAGATCAAAAATTGCCTCAGGGTATTTTTAATTTAATAAAGAACTGAGCTGACTTCAGACTTCCACAGGCTGCATAAATCCAAAACTCAGAACCTAATACATCTAAAACTTTTTAATTAAAGAGGAGATCTCTCTATTTAAGTGAGGTCAGACATGTCTTCCTGTCTTGTTTTTGGGGATTTGGCACCTAGCCCCATGAATAGCCACTGACAGTGAAAGAGAGGAGGAAAGACTGAATAACTTAAGCCAGGGATAGCAATCTTTTAATCTTCCAGTAGTGGTTGCCTGAAGCTTTCCTAGTCCAGGGTGGCTCTGAAGATCAGTATTTGGGCACAGAGGAGCCCCATGTCACCTCCCCTTTTGAGAAGCACCTGGTAGCACACCTTCAGCAGGTAGAAGGATGTACAAAGACAGGGGTGACAGGACTGAATGAAGGAGATAAGTGGGACTGAGTATGGGCAGATGGCTGGAGAGTGCTAACAATGAACTGTGAGAAGGAAGGGAGGCTGAGGCTGGGAGCCATGAACAGCTGGTGTCAGTTAAAGGTAGGAGATAGCAGAGAAATCACATGAAGGGGGGTGGTGAGCTTGCTGGCTGTGGGGCAAAGATGAGTTGAATGAGAGAGGGAAGAAATGGCACCTGACCTGGTCAGCAAAAAGAGGGAAGACCCAGGGCTGTTGTGAGGAGAAACGAGGCTGGATTGCAAAGAGAGAAACTAACCAGGCTGCAAGTTTCCCTGCCATAGACTCCCAGCTTCCAGCAGCTTGCCTGCAGCCTTTTCTAAGCAGAGCTTCTGATGTGTATGTAGCTACCCCTATTATATTAGATGCTTATTATGTATTTTGCTATTGTAGGTGTGTTTGGGGGGGGTGTGTGCTTCAATAATGTGTGCACTGAGTGTGCCAGGCTGCAGGGAGCTCATAAACTGGACCAGGGGCACAAGTCTTGTGGTTGTGCTCCCAGGTAACTTTTTTTGGTTGAAATCATTCTTTTGAGTAAAGACTGCAGGGTGTGACCCACTAACTTACTGATGTCCTCTGTGTTAATGTGAGACTCTGCAGAAAATGGTTGTCTGGTGTGCCCTGCTATGGCCATGTTAATGTGAGGTCATGGCAGCAGAGAATTCAGTCCAGTGTCCAGGAGCCTGGCTGCTTGTTGTCATATTAAAATGGAAGCTTGAAGTTTTCTTTAGCTCTCCTTTGATTATTTTTGTGTGTGTATGAAATAGCCAAATGACAGCTACTTTTGCTCAGAGTAGGGAATCAAGAATTCAGTAGATGCATTGGGACTTACTCTGGAATACAGATATTTACTGCTACCAAATAACCTCTCTTGTTAGACCCCATCCTGAGTCCTGGGTGCAGTTCTGGAGCCCCCAGCACAGGAAGGACATGGAAGTGTTGGAGCAGGGCCAGAGGAGGCNTTGCAGTGAGGGTGGTGAGACACTGGCACAGGTTGCCCAGGGAGGTTGTGGAGCACAGAAGCACTGAACAGGATCTTTGATTACGTTTGGTGCTTCTGTGCTCCACAACCTCCCTGGAGGTCTTCTGTGCTCCACAACCTTCCTGGAGGTGTTCAGGGCCAGGTTGGATGAGGCCTTGAGTGACCTGTGTTAGTGGGAGGTGTCCCTGCCTATGGCAGGGGGTTGGAACTGGATGATCCCTGAGGTCCCTTCCAGCCTTCCCATTCTATGAACCAGAGGACAATGATTCTGAGGAGCCCGCTCATACCATTGTCATCTTTACAATAAAACTTCTTCAGACAATTAACAAACTGGTGTGTTTTTTTTTTTTTTTCCAGTTCTGGTATTTGCATTGTTAATGGCTTCTTTTCTTTTTCAGAACAATCAACCTAAGCAGTAGTTTACTGCAGCAAGTGCTAGAAAGGAGACGTGAAGTTGTGTGCATCTTGCGAGAGAAGATCGTCACAACTCAGACTTGCACCATCTCTGAACATACCCAGACAGAGGAAAAGATCAGCAGTGTGGTAGGGTTCAGTACAAAAACAGTGAAGGTAAGAGGGAAAATCTGCAAGGATTGTAGTGTGCAAATCTATCAGAGAGCAAATTGTAATCTCTCCAAATAGACTTCAGAGTATTTTTCCTGCTTGCTTAGCGCGTTGAACTCACTGCACTGCTTAGCTGTGAAACTTCAGAATGGTGAAAGGCTTTTTTCTGTTGCCTTACTGGCAAAAAAAGCCACTTTAGTGTGAGCCAGGACTGGGGTTTCCATCAATACTGTCAGATTGAGAGTCAGTTTCTATGTAGCTTCCTGTCTAGAGCAGAACATAAATGTATACCAGCTCAGTGAAAGATGAAGTGCAGAATGCATTGCTGAAGCAAGTTCATCTGAAGAGCCAAGCAATGACTCAACAGTGTCTACTGAGTTGTGATGTCTATTGAGAACCTGTTTGGTTTTGATCATGAAAGTAGAGATCAGCTGCATTGTGAGGATCTCTGAACAACTGCCCATGAGTTGGGGAGGATTTACCAGAGTCCAAACATTGTAAGGGTGGTTTTGGTTATTTCTAAAGCTGCAGATTCTGTGTACAGGGTGTCTTGAGTAGCAGGAACCTAGGAGCTGCAGTTCCTCTCCTGGTACTAGTCTCCAGCTGGGCAAAAGGGGTGTCATGATAGAAGAGGGTAGGACAGGACACTGAAATGGGCTTATCTCCTAGTGACACAGCATTTCATGTGTGCCAAAAGCTTCACCTGGAGCTCAGCTTTTAATTAGGAGAAGGCAGGTGAGAGTTTGAAAGCTGCTTTAGGTATTGTACCTCTGCCTCACTGCTCATCCAGTTATTTTCATGGGTGTCAGATGTAACTTGTGCTTTAGTTAGACATCATAGAGAATGAAGCAAATTCTCCCTACTTGTTCCCCATAATTCAGGCTGTGTTTAGGTGACACAACAGCTGCATCAGGTAAATGGTGACTAAATCTGTCCTCTAGGTTTCAGTGAGTGAAAATGGAAGTATGATGAAGGATTCTAGTGTGATCCTTGAAATTCCTCCTGCAACCACTATTGCTTATGGAGTAATTGAGCTGTTTATAAAGCACAGTGGCCAGTTTGGTAAGTATGAAGATGTCTTATGTGGCACACAGTTCAGCTGTGGACACAGCTGTCTGTTAGGCAATCATTTTTGGGTTTCCCTGTGTCTGAAGATGATTTGTGCTGTGGAGTGCTGCTCTTCTGATTTGGAATAAATTATAAAATCAGTGTAACTTGGCTTTCAGGAGACTGCAGGTCATCTGGCTTAAGCTGCAGCTCAAGGCAGGGCAAACATTGGAAGTTAGATCTAAGTTCAGAATGAGGCCAAGCAGCTTGTGCCCTCATCTACTCAAGCTTTGATTGTGCCCACAGACAAAGATTCCATCACCCCCCTGGACAGCCTGCTCTCATGCCTGACCACCATCATGGTTTTTTACCTTTCTTTTAATGTCTGTCTCTTGCTTTTTGTCCTATCATCACACAGAAGACTTTGGCTCTGTCTTCTCTTCCTGCTTCTGTTGGGTAGCTGCAGAGAGCAATAAGGTTCTCCCTCAGCAGTGCTTTCTCCAGGCTAGACAGATGCAGTGTCTCAGCCTCTTGCCATACAGGGATGCTCTGAAGCCCCAGGGATCTTGGTAGCTGTTTGCTGACTGCTGCAGGATGTGGATGTCTGTCTTGTACTGGGGGTGCAAAACTGGGCACAGCACTCTGAATGCAGTCTCACAGATTGAAAACTCACTTTCATTGGTCTGCTACCTACACTCTGCCCATACACAGCAAAGTTCTAGCCTGCAAGGACATGCTGCTCATCTTCTCATTTGTTCTCTAGGTCTTTTCCTGCACTTTTTGCTTGTAGCTCTCTGGCCCTCAGCCCATGCTGTTCCTGTCACCCATTGACAGGGAGAGTGAACTGAATAAATTGCTGGTCAGTCAGGAATGTTTAGACAGCATTCAGGCCAAGAAAATAATTATTCACCAAACACAAGACTAGAATTTAAACTTTTCTGTCTGTTTTACACTTGCATGTATGGATTGTTCTTGGAATGGTTGCACAGATGTCCTTGTCATGTTTTCTGGTTGTGCTTTACTTCAAGTTGGATACTTTCAGGTGTCAAGTTAAAAAAAGGTTGAAATTGGCTTTGTGGAGGAGTAGCAGCCCTGCTCTGCAGCTTTGCCTATGTTTTTCTTTCTTGTCTCTCCTCAGCTACACTCTCTGACCTAAAGGAGGTGTCAGGGGGTGTTAGGCAAGAAGGAAGGAAGTCAGATGGACTGTGTAGAGGTGGAAGTTGCAGACAGCTGATGTGGAGAGAAATAGGTGATACACTGAAGTGCAGCTGGGATTTGAGTACACTTCACTTGGATGCAGAATGCAGGAGGTGCTATCCATCACTCTCCTTTAACTGGCTTGTGAGATCAAGGAAGCCTGGGCATTCAGGGCTGTAAAGAAATGTGTCCTGCAGAGCCTCTGGCATGTGGCATTGCTCTGACACAGACAACACAGCTCTAGCAGAGGGCTACAGTAGAACTGTAAGACAGAGAAGTCAGGTGCAGTTAAGGCTGCCTGACTACACAGGTGTATAGCAGGTAGCCTGCCAGTGTGACTTACAGCTCAGAAGTCCTGTGTCCTCTTAGCTGATTATGCAGGGATCCAGTTTATGATCTGTAGTCCTCTGCTCTTTTTCCACTTCTACTTTTTTCCACTCTTTTTCCCCCATATTTAATGTTGCATTTCTTAAGCTTGAAAACCAGCACAGCTTGTTTCTTGTTTTGTCTCTTGACTTGCTGCCTTTAATTTGTTCTGCCTTCCCTTGCATGACTGCCATTGAGAAAGCAAAGTGGAGGAACTGACTACACAATTAGGGATATGCCAGCAAGAGTAAGTGTGGTAGAGCCTAACCTTCAACTTCTTAATGTCTGAGCAGCAGTCAGAGCCTGTCTATGGAAATAAAAGAGCCTTTGAAGTTGAGTGCAGAGACAATGTAGTCCTTTCATGAGGGACTGAAGAGGACCAGCAGCAGGTGTAGTGGCTAATGGGACTCTCTTCCCAGGTAGTCACAGGTTAAGGGTCATGTAAGCTGGAGTTCTTCTATTGCTTTTCCTTTACCAGTGATAGTGCTTCACTTATTCTAGAAGGAAGAATAATATATGAACTTCCCTGGAATGTTCTGGAAAGTTCTGTGCTAGTGGGAGGTGTCCCTGCCTATGGCAGGGGCTGCAACTAGGTGATGCTTGAGGTGCCTTCCAACCTAAGATGTGACTGGACATGCTTGGACATATTTCAAAGTGAAAAAGAAGAAAAAGAATAAAAGGTCTAACCCTTTCCTGACCCCTTGGCCATAATGTTTCCCTGTAGTCATTCTGGTTTATTTCTACAGGTTAATTCTCCACTGCATGCAAAAGCTGTTCCTGTTAAAGACATTTTGGGTCTCTAAACTTTGCTGCAGGCTTTCTTGTTCTTGCTTTACCAAACAGAAGCTGTAGTAGCACCTGTCTGACTTGCTTTGTTCTGTTCACTGCTGCATGTGTGTAATTCCTCTTCAGTTCATGCAAATTAGGCAGAGCTGATCTTTGCAGCTTCTGCATCCAAAGGAGTCTCTTTGCCTTTGATTGTTTTCATTGATCTGCAGTTTTGTTCCTTTTTTCATGTTTCTGAATAGCTAACAAGGTCTAAGCACTGTTGGAGGTTTGTCACTGATGGATGCATTATGTATCTTTTTTCAGTCACTTCTTTTCCCTTCTCTCTTTTTTAATTTATTTTTTTTAAGAGTAGAGACTTTAATGAGATACAAAACTGACAGAGTGAGTACTACAGAACTTTGAGAGTCCTGCATTTTCCTCTGAACCAAGTCACAGAATCATAGAATGGTAAAGTGGGAAGGGACCTCAAAGCTCCGCCAGTTCCAACCCCCTGCCATAGGCAGGGACACCTCCCACTAGCACAGGTCACTCAGGGACTCATCCAACCTGGCCTTGAACACCTCCAGGGAGGGAGCAGCCACAACCTCCCTGGGCAACCTGTGCCAGTGTCTCACCACCCTCACTGCAAACAACTTCCTCCTAACATCAGTCTAAGTCCTGTCACAAAGCTTAGCCACAGGTCTGTATCTCCTAAAACTTCCCACATGGTGCTGTGCATGGTTTCCCTTCCTAGCATCCTTCTGCCCTAGAGAGCAGGTAGTTTATCAGCACTGTCTTCCTCCTTCAGGGGTCCTCTGAAAGCCTCCTTATTTATCAGTGAAAGTAACATGAGCATGTTGGCCTTGCAGTGCTTTAGCTGCTGGCTGGAGCCTTGTTGCTCTGAGAGGCTCTTTAATTTGTGTTAATAGCTTTCTGCTCCTCTGTAACTCACTCTTGTCTGTGAAGGGTTATGCAGGCATAAAGGTCTCTGTCATCTTTTCTCTGTGGCAGAGATCTCTTTGTCTGCTTTCCCTTTGAAAAAGCTTTTTGCTGATGGAGTGCTCTCTCTGCTTTCTCATCTGCTTTGAATGTCCTTAATTTGGTGAGACAGACTCTTACAACTGGAGGAAGGTTATGTTTAGGTTTTGTGCCTGGTACATCTGAGCACTGTGCTTGATTAGTTGATGTGGTTTGGTTTTTTTTCCCCTTTGCTGTCAGGTATTACTTTAAAGTCCAGTTTCTCTTGCTAGCCTGCCTGCATTCTCCTTAGACCCATTGTAGTGTGCCAGGGGAACAGTTCAGCTCTTGCATTTGAGCAGATGAAGGATGACCAGGATATGCTTAGGGCTTTGCTTACATCTTTGGGGCACAGAATCATGCAGAATCAGAGAGTGGTGGCTGCTGAAAGAACCTCTAGAGAGGTTCTAGTGCACATTCTCCTAGCTCAGGTTGCACAGGAACACATCCAGGCAGCTTTTGAAAGTCTCCAGAGAAGATTTCACAACCTCTTTGGGCAGTCTGCTCAGTGCTCTGTTTCTCAGCATAACTCTTACAAAGACTCACTGTGTCCCTGCCAGCAGTCCCTTAGCTCTGTCAAACCTTGGGGTGGCAGGAAGTGGTCAGTCCTGTTTGGGTGAGGTAGGCAGGTGCTTATCATGAAGGGGGGGCAGAAGGGTTGATCCAGTGTGGTTTTCCTCCATGAAGGTAGTGCAAAGAGACAGTAAACTGCAGAAGGATTCTGCCAGTGAACATGCCTTGGTGAAATCTTGTGGAGGCTGTGAAAAGCTTCATATTTTCCACTCATCTGCAGAACACAAAAGGTTTCACCTCAACACGAGGAGAAGCCTCTCTACAGGGAGGGTGACAGAGCCCTGGACCAGGCTGCCCAGGGGGGCTGTGGAGTCTCCTTCTCTGGAGACTTTCAGAACTCCCCTGGCTGTGTTCCTGTGTGGCCTGCCCTAGGGGACCCTGCTTTTGGAGGGGGTTGGACTCGGTGATCTCTGAAGGTCCTTTCCAACCTCTAACATTCTGTGATTCTGGAACTTGAGGAAGGACCTGTGGCTTGGCTGAGAAAGAGGAGCCTCAGTGCCATCAACCAGGAGAAACTCTGTGAGGGACTCTTCAGAGAGTTCTTGGGAATCCCAGAAGCTGGTGCCACATGCATCCATGCTGGGTGGATTCTGTAGCCTGCACTGCAGCACATCTCTGCTCTGAGAAGCTGTGAACAATTCATACCTCTTGCATGCAGGTTTGCAGGGTCACAGGGGAGTTCTCGTGGTGTTTGCTGCCTTCAGTTCACAGGAGCTGGTGTCACATGTTGCAAGCACCAGAGGACCTTATTTTGTGGGCACTGCAGCAGACTTCATAGCTGCAGCAGAGCTCCTTAATTCATGTGCAGCAAACGTTGGCCTTCTCCCGTGCCAAAGGGATGCGCCGCCGAGAGTCACGTCTGAGAGCACTGCAGCATGCAAGCTGCTTCCCATCCAGCAGCTGGTGAACTATGTTTAAAATGCAGTTTTTCTCATTCCAGAATTCTGTCTGCTGGATGGACAGCAAGGAGGCTTTGAAAAAGAAAGCACAGAAGGCTCAGCTTACCCCCACTCAGCACTGTTCAGAGATGCTTCGTTCCTCTACCAGCCAGATGCTGTTGATAATGAGGTGTACTCTGGGGCTGAAAACCTCATTCCCAGTGATGCTTCTTTAAGTGTACTGAGACAAGGTATTAGCAGGAATGTTCTGTGTGATTACATTACAGCGAGTTCAGCAGTGTGATAAGAGGAAATAATCTGCTACCAGAGTACATAAGAAATTATATTAGTTCATTTTAAAAGCCTTTATCAGGGGCTCTTGGGGGAATGCACTGAAAGAGGAGAAAAAATTTACTTCTACAACAGGTATGTGCAGTGGACTGTTCCCTGGGAACATCCTGAATACCTTTGTCATAAAGCTGATCTTACAAAATCAGGCTTTTATCTCAGCTCTGGTACACTCTCTAGATAAGCTCTGTGAGATGAATTCTGCCCCTCTGCTCTGTTCTCAGACCCCAGCTGCAGTCCTGGGTGCAGTTCTGCAGCCCCCAGCACAGGAAGGACATGGAAGTGTTGGAGCAGGGCCAGAGGAGGCCACCAAGATGCTGAGAGGGCTGCAGCAGCTCTGCTGTGAGGACAGGCTGAGAGAGTTGGGGCTCTGCAGCCTGGAGAGGAGAAGGCTTCCAGGAGAGCTTGGAGTGGCCTTGCAGGATCTGAAGGGGGCTGCAGGAAGGCTGGGGAGGGACTATTGACAAGGGCTGGGAATGGCAGGACAAGGGGAATGGGTTTGAAGTGTCAGAGGGGAGATTGAAAGTGGATGTGAGGAGGAAGTTGTTTGCAGTGAGGGTGGTGAGACACTGGCACAGGTTGCCCAGGGAGGTTGTGGAGCACAGAGTCTTTGATCTCTGATCACATTGGGTGATTCTGTGCTCCACAACCTCCCTGGAGGTGTTCAAGGGCAGGTTGTAGGAGGCCTTGAGTGACCTGTGCTAGTGGGAGGTGTCCCTGCCTATGGCAGGGGGGTGGAACTGGATGATCCTTGAGGTCCCTTCCAACCTTCCCATTCTGTGATTCTGTCAATGATGATTTTAACTTTCATTCAAACAGGATCACTGAAAATAGTTTTTCATGATTTGGGAAATGCTGTCAGTAAAGCCTGAAATCTGCTAAAGCAATTTAAAGTAGATTTCCTCTTCTCTTATTTGTGTAGATGGCCATACAGTTGCATCAGGTACAAGAGAAATCTCTCTGTGGCTGGGCTTTTTGGAGTTTCTGTGAAGTAATTTTCAGTGAAGTAATTTTCAGCTACAAAAGGCACATTGTAGGAGAGTGTCTTTCTTGACTGGAGTGACATGAAGGGAGATTTCTCTTGAACAAGAGCTCTTGCATGCCCATATTTTTGGAATGTGGAGAAGCACTTTTTGACCTTCCAGGTGGCATTGTGGGCTTGAAAGTTTCTTTTCTTTTAACAGAGTTGTAATTTGATGCCATAATGATTTTGTCCATAGTAGAATCATGGAGAGCTCCCTCATGTTGCTGTTGTGTGTGTTGTAGTGGGGTCAGTGTTGCAGTCAAGAAAATGCTTCTGTGATAAAGCTTTTGAGGTTAAGGGATGTAATTCTTTGGTGCCCCTGGTGGAATGTGAGGACAGTAACAATTCAGCATCACAGTACTGAACAGAATTCTGTCTGTGGACTTACACCACTGACTTTGTAATTTCTGTTAATCCACAGACCAAGAAGTCAGGTTCTGAGCAGAACTCTTCATTCTGCCTTATAAATGAACATTTCTCTGGAGATGAACTTTGAAGTGAGAGACAATGTCTGGTTAGTTCAGTTAACATGAAAATACTGACTTCTTGGATCCTTAGAATTGTCATTTCTGCTTCTTTGGCTCATTAGGGAAATCAGATCAGATGTGTTCCAACCTCACATTCTAACTTCTGCTGGTGGCAATCAGGATGTGGTGATGAATGAGCTTACAAACTGCACAGAGAAAATGTTAACTGTTTGAAGTGGCATTGGCACAGTAATGCTTCATGTTGCTTTGCACTGCTTTCTTGGGAAAGATCTGTCCTGGTTGAAGACTCAGTTCCAGCCCTTTGTGAAGCTGCCAGAAGACAAGCAAAGAGCTTTATACCAAACCCTTTGTGAACTCTTGCTCCATGAAGAAATGGTAACTGCCCTGGAGGACGTGGTAAGATGGAGCAAGTTTTGCTTGCTACTCACAAGTAGTTTGAAGATAGACTGAACCCTTTTTTGCTTGAACTTTGCTCTTTTCAACAAGTTGTGCTTATTTTTCCACTTCCAGTTAGATGATATCTGCACAGGAGGCAAGGCAGACCTGAGAGAGCTAAAGGCTGCACAAGGAGACCTCCTCCACTTCTTGCAGCTCTTAGGGTGCAGCTTACAGAGTGACTCCTTGCAAAGATCCCAGCCTCAGGATGAAGAACTCTTCTCAGCTGCTCACCTCCTGATCAGTGCTATCTCTGGTATGTTGTGAATGAGGAGAGCCTCTCTCTTTTTCTTTTTCATCTTCCTTTGAGGAGCTCCCTCTGTGCCAGAGTGTTTATGGCTCTTTTTGAGCAGTTGGTGGTGAGCTGTGTGAATGTAATTTGCTCTGTTCCTTTTGATGGGTTTCATATACCATGCTTAGCATCCCTGGCTGCAAATTAAATCCAGCCCTCACTCTGACAGATTTTGCTTGTAAAGTACACATTCCCCCCAGCCTGCTCAATGCTGCTTTCTGCTGAGTGTGGGCATTGCCAGTTTGGCAAGCTAATTTCTGTTCTTTCTGTGTGCTAGAGTTCTTCCTGCCCACATGCTGAAAACTTAAGTTAGGTCTTGTAGTCAGTGTAGCAGCACTGATTGTTGAAGTGCAAAACTGAATGTAACATAGAGACCCTGCAGTTGTTTTGCAGCTGCTGAAAAAAAAGAAGAGATTAAACATAAATGCCAAACAAATGCCATGCTCACAATCTAGTTGGCACCAGTTAGAAGCTACCTGCAAAGTCCAAGCCAGACTCCTTGATGTCTTTTTCTCCTCTCTCCCATATACAAAGTTTTCTGACATAAAGATGATGAAGGGAAATCCAGTGTGGAATTGCTTAGATGTGGCACTGTGCAGCAGAATGTCAGTGTGCATCCATACAGGCAGAGTGTCCCAGCAGGAAAGCTCAACTCACTGACAGGGATAGGAGAGAAACAGAAAACAGAAACCTGCTGATGTCAGATGCTATTAACAGCAGGTCACAGTTAATTGAGTGTGCTACATTATCTCCTGGCCCTGGACATAATGTCTGCTGCTAATGTCCACCAACCAATGTAGCTGCATCAAGCATCAAGAGCTGCTTTATGCTTGTTGCTTCTATTAGGAATTACAGCCTTGAGAGGTGAAGGGATCATTTAGTCCCTCTCCCTGCCCCAGAGCAGCTTCAGCTATGTCATTCCTCTCAAACTGTGATGTTGCTGAAATCAGCATCTCATATATTTTGAGGGCAGAGGATTTTGTTTTATTCAAAGGCTAAATCATTCATCCAGCCTGCAGGCTTGGACTGAAACACTGGGTAGGGACCTGAGGTGCTGGGGAGGAAATCTTTGCTCTAAGCTGCCTTTTTTCCAAGGGCAGGGCTAGTCAGTGTGAGGCTTGTACCCATTGCCTATCCTGTTTTATTCTGCACTCTGGGAAAGCAGGCTCTGGATCAGCAGAGCTCTTGCAGCAACTGTACTCAGCACCGAGTACCTCTGGTCTTCAGCATGCATTTCTCAAGGTGCTCTGCCTGCAGATGAGCCTCGGAACTGCAGCTGCTCTGTCTGCTCGGCGGCAGAAGCCCTAACAGAGCTCACTGCAAGGAAAGTGCCCTCCCGGCAGCCAGCCCGGTGCAGCGTTCGCTGGGAACAGCCTTTCCCTTTGTTTCCTTCACAGAGCTGTCCGATTACACTCTGGTCCTGCTGCGAGCCTGCTGTGATCTCCAGGTCGTTCCAGCGCTGTGTTGTTTGGTGAGTGCTCAGAAGGTGACTGCGGTGTGTGGGCCCCGCAGCAGCAGGGGCCCTGCCCTGCCCTCTCGCCTTTCGCGTGTAGAGATGATGTCAGGCTCCAGAGTGACTCTGAGCTGTGAGCTTTGCTTAGGCCAGGTGGGAGCCTGCCAGCGGCAGGGGATGCAGGTGGTTTGCTGCAGGTGGATACAGCCAGCTTCTGAAATGTGCCTGGGAGATCTCGTGGGCTGTGAAGGAAGAAAACTGCAGCTTGTTTGAATGTTAATGTATGGAGGGTGTCAGGAGCCCATGCTGAAGTCTGAGGAGCAGTCACTGCCTGCCCTTGGGAAACAGAAATTTCACTTTCATGGCAGCAGTGCTTGGGTGTTGGCAAATTCTGGATGCAGGGCTGAGCCCGTTTGTTGTAAGTGCTGAAGGCATGAGGCAGGTCTGTTTTCAAAGCTTTTTCAGCTCACAGACAAAAATAGTAGTAAAAGCTTTAAATGTTTTACTGTTTGCTCAGTGAGAGCTCAGTGTGATCTGCCATGAGGAAACTTCAGCTGGGGGAAGTGGCACAGCAGGAGAGATGTTCCCCCTGAAAGGGTGCCATAGATCTTTGGCTCTGGACAAGCACGTTGGACTTGTCAAAGCTGATAGTAAAGGGGATCTTGTCCTTTGGCCACTGCCTTGCAAGCTCTCTGGTGCTTCTGCAAGAGCTGAGCTGTGTGATGGCAGGAACAGCACTGCCTTACAGTGCTTTTTAATGCCTCTCTCCTTTGCTCTCTCTCACACACAGCCCAACATCGCTTCAGCTGATGGCTCTGTGGCACTGAGCAGTCCTCCAGTGGCTACCCTCACCAGCAGAGGAAGATTTGCTGTGGTGCAGAGGCTGTTTGCTTCATCAAACATTAATTTGGAAAAGACAGAGTCTTCTGTAAAAGCTGTAACTATGGAAGAACCCAGATTCATCCCTCTCGTGCTTTATGTGGCATTGTGTGGACTTTGTGCTTTAGGTGGAAGTGTGTAGGAGCCTTGCTGAGTATCCAGTTCTTGCCCTAGACTGTTCTGTATCCTGTAGCTCAGCACTGTAGCATTGGTGTGTCTGAGGTTGCAGTAGAGCCACTCAGACTTGCAGCAGTCCAGACAGGGGCTGTGGAGGTCAGGGTGGACTTGGCACACCCGGGGTGAGCACTTGGCACTGCCATCAGTTGTGAGACTGCTCTGCAGTGCCACTGAGCTGTGTCTGCAGTAGAAAATACATAAATAAGGGATGAAGGGGAGGAATTAAAAAGACAAGTCTGGAACAGAAATTGAACATAGCTATTCTGGTAGTTGTCAGATCTGCAGGGCAGCAGAAGCCTGATTGCTTGCATTAATATGCGTGGGAGAGAACTGCAAAGTACAAACTGCTTTTTGTGAGGAAGCAAAGAGGCAGGCAGTAGACAGCCAGGGTTCTGCAACACAGTAAACGTTTTGCTCTTGTAAGACTTGATGTGCAAAACATCTTCACTCTGGGGCAAGTGGAATGGAGGACTCTCAAAGAGGTGCTCAATTAGGCTTTCCTTTATGAAGCTTTACAGACAGGAACCCCTCACTGCAAGAATAGAGAGCCCTCTTTCTCAAAAACTCAGAGCACCCTAGGGAGTTCTGCCTCTCTGCAGCACTGCTGGCTTCTGGTACGTTTGTGCTGCCCAGAGCAAGCCTCAGCTGTGTGCACTGCATTTGGAGCTTTCTCTTCAGGTATGGTGACTTGAGATGCAGCTTAGCTAGAGGATAGGAATCCTGGATTCAGTTTTTTGCTCTATTCCCACTTGGTCTTGAGGACAAGAGGTCTTTAAAACCTCCTGTCAGTTAAGCCTTCCCCTAGCAGAGAAAGTACTGTGGTACCTTTCCATACCCTGAGAGTGCAGGGCAGCTTTGCACACTGAGCTGTTGGCCTTGGTGTCTCCTCTGTGAAATGAAGCTGATGGTTTTGCCTGAGCCTTGCTCTGGTGTATATGGAAATGCCCTGTAGGAGGATGGAAGCATGTTGCTGTGCTGCTGGGAGCGGTGTTTGTGCCTGGGAAAGGCTTCTTCTGCCTCTGGGGAAATGTAAATGGGGAAGCCCAAAGCTGCTTCTGTCTCTAACTCATTTACCAAACTTTCTATTACATCTTGTTATGTCAAAACAATACAACAACTTCTAACCCCCTGTGTGCAATTGCCATTGTTCTTTGGGGATTCCAGTCACCCTCTTGACCTTGAAAGGTGGTGCACCCAGATGCCAAGTGGCTGTGTGGGCACTCATGTAGTACCAGTGTCTGTGTGCTCCTTACAGGCCTTGCTTACAGGGTTTTGTGCTAAGCCTTATGTGCACTGTACTCCATAACTGCTTTCAGAATGGGCCTTGTATCTAGGAGAGGGGATTTGGTTAAAGAGAGGGGGCAAAAAACAAGTGCTAAATGTTCTATAGAGACATCACTAAGAAGAGGCTTTGTTTGTTCCCAGCTGCTTTGTTTTCAGATGTAGACTAGGATTTTGCTTCACCCAGAGCCACTGAACAGAATCAGGCTGAGGAGG
This sequence comes from Semnornis frantzii, assembly GCA_013399775.1. Taxonomy (NCBI): domain Eukaryota; kingdom Metazoa; phylum Chordata; class Aves; order Piciformes; family Ramphastidae; genus Semnornis; species Semnornis frantzii. The sequence continues at coordinate 22,391 of VWYK01021156.1, read as the reverse complement.
AGCCAAGGTGAGTGCCATCCATGGTGCTGGCAGTGTTTGTGGTGCTGTGTGAAGCCACCACCACTGAGTTTGTGTGATACCAGCCTGCTGGGCAGGCCTCACACCCAGGCCCTGTGCCTGAGGTGAGAGCAGATAGTAAAGAGGGCTTGTGTGGGCAGCCTTGGATGCACACAACATGAGAGACACTTGGGCAAGCAGCAATGTGCCCCAGGGACCTCAGACTTCCTGCTAGTCATGAAGACTGCTTAAGCCTCTTGGCTCCTGGCCTCATCTGCTGCCATACTTTTAGGATTGATCAGCATGCCTGCAGAAGTCATTGGCTGCACTCCAGTCTTGGCCCTCTCCTTTTATGTGCTCTTTGTAGAGGGCTTTCCCAGCTTTCCTCCATTTGGCAGCACTTCTGTGACCACAGAAGTGCCTCTAGAGCAGCAGGGCACCCAGGGTGGCCTGTTTTGAACTGTGAGCAGCATAGCTGCAGGAAAAACCATTAAGACAGGTTCTATATTCAGCATTTTCTCCCCAGTTCTTTTTTCTGTGCTCTTAAGATAAGGATCCTTATGCACATTGATATTACAAATAAGTGCAGCTGGGGATATGAAGATGCAAGGGTGCAGCAGAAGCATTGGCTCTCTCCAAGTAACTCCTGTCCTGCCCTCCCCTAAGCAGAATGAGGACAGCCTCTTCAGGGAGCCAGCCTGAGCTGTACTGATCCAAATTAATTCAGATCCACTTCAGAGGAGCTGGATGTGCAGCCACAACAGCTCAGCTGAAGCAGCAATCTCCTGTGACAGGCTGGCCTACAGAAAATGCTTTCTCAAGGTTCAGTGGTGTCTTCCCTGGCAAACAGAGCTGGTTACAACAGCTGAGGGTCCTTCAGAGAAGGGTGGAGCTGTCTCATGAAAGGGTTGATTTCATGCCCTGCCTTCCCTCCCCTATCCCAGAGCTATACTTCAGCATTTCCCAGGAAGGAAAGGATTGGGCAAAGATAAAAGGCAGATGTGCACAGACTGCTTGTATGATCAGACTGCAGTATGACCAAACAAACCCCAAAAAACCACCATGAGAAAAAAAAAAAGTTAATTTCTTTTTTTTGCAATATTAAATCTTTATTATATACAAAAATATTTTGTTGGGAATTAACAGAATTTCACAATTTGTACATGAACATTTTTATGTTTGGCTGCCTTTAGAGTGAAAATACTAGCTGTGAAAAAGACAAGAGGGGGGTTAGAAAACAACTCACCCTTTACAAATGCCCTACGTGTTGGCTGGCTCTACCAGGATGAAGTCAGGATGCTACTGAGTCCCACCTAGGCCTGCTCTAGAGGAGCTGCGCTCAAACAATTAGGTACTAAATCGTCTCCAGGTTTACACTGTTTAGGTAACAGCTAAGACAGCTGGAGGGCTGTTTTCAGCTAAAGAAGGAATCTTTTCTTACAGGAGAGCAGTTTTAACAAATGTCAAATCCAGTTTGATTTCATACACTAGAGAAGAAAACAAAAACCCCAAACCAAAGCGCAAGAGCGTCCAAGAGGCAAAAAGAGTTGTGAGAGGAAGCGAGGTAAGGGAGTGCAGAGTGACAGGCTTCTAACACACATTAAATCCAAGTCACCTAACCAAGGTTTTACAGTTCTTAGCCCAGTCTGGGGTGGCAGAGCAGCAAACTTTGTCTTTTCAAACCAAAGGAAGTGGTCCCCCTTCTATACCACAGTACACAAACGTTAACACAGAGGCAGTGCATGTTGAGAGCTGGGGGGGAAGGAATGCTCAGGTAGCATTTTGCAAGGGGGAAATTACATTTCAGCAGTTACCTCCATACAGAATTGTGTACAAGACCTGAACCAACAAAAAAAAAAAATCAGTCAAAACATTTTATTTTGGCAGCAAACAGTTTTGCTGCCACCCCCAGAAATGCACAAGTCAGCATCATTCCTTTTGCTCTACACTGTGCATGGTGCAAGAACTCCAGTTAGGAAGTCACTTGGGTTTTCCAGAGAGGCTTTATTTACTGTTGCTTACAAAACAGTAGCTGGCTAAGCCATGAGGACAGCCAGATGTGCATGGACAAGCCTTAGCACAGAGCTAATGACATTAAAAGGAGAGCAGGGAGAGCATTTCCAGGACTACTGAACCATGTCAGCCTTGTGGGTTGGTCACTAAGTGCTCTACCTCCAGTCACTGCCTTAGCAGCAAAAGGAAGCACAGGACAGCATTACAAATATGGAGAACAGAACTGACATTTATCTGAAGTGTAACTCACTCTATAAAATACAAATATTGCTGAGACCCTGCTGAAAAACCAGGAACTGTATGTGGTGAAACTGCCCACAGCCTTCACCATGCCAGAGCCTGTCTGTCTGCCTCTGGAGGTGAATTCCCACTGCTGAGGATCCAGCAGGTCGCCGTGGGGCAGTCTGTGGAGCGGTGTCGCAGCAGGGAGAATTCAGGACAGTCAGCAGATGCTGGCTGAATTGCTTGCAGCTTTACTTCTGTGTGTGAGGTCTGGAAGCCAAAGCTGCCTCTGAAAAGGGGCTGGTTTACAACTGTAGTCACTTTGAACCTTTTGGTAGTATTTGTCATGGGACTAAACCCAGTAGAGCTCTACCAGACCGAAACAGCAATGTTTATATTGACCACTGCTTCCTCTACAAGACACAGCTGAGAATCCCAGAGAATTCCCATCAGTAAGCTTGTTAAATATACATGAAAACCAAGCAGGGCAGGCAGAAACAAGAAAGATAAGGAAAAAACCCAACTGGGCCAGGACTTCACCACCTTCAGCAGCATCAGTCTGCCAGGAAAAGCAAATGAAAATGCCTTTAGCTGCAGAAACCCTTCTAAGGGCCAGCAGAGGGTTTGTGGAGGGACTGGCAGCTGGAGGGGTGTTTAAGGCAAGAGGCCTATCAGGCTGTGAGTCCTGGCATCCAATAACCACTACCTAGACATCACCGAATTGTTCCCACTGCTTCTGCAATAGTATCATGAAGTTTGGCAATAAGAGTGTGGTACTTGAACTCTGAGCTTGGGAGAGACAGGAGGCAAAGAGTGTTACATGAATTTGCATGAGACACCACAGACCTCCACCTGTATGTCTTAAAGCTGTACCTACAGGCACAATGAGTGATGAGGAACCAGTCTACTGCAGTAGGCACTACAGCTGTATGGAGAAACAGCATCTGCCTCAAAGCTCAGTCTGAATTAAGCAGCAGGACAGAGGAAGCCTGGATGGGCTTTGAGTATATTTATGTTCAGAACAGCTCATGTGTGAAGACAGGCAGTAACCTACATCTCCTGCTTCCTGGGGTGGTGCTCCACTGGATCATTCTCCACTGGTCCTTGAGCAGAGCACAGAGGCAAGCTTGGCTCCAAAGGGTACCTAGCCAGGAATTCTCTGTATTTCAGACATCAAAAAGTTTCCTGTTTCTTACCTGAATTGCCCTCTTCAGAACCACATCAAACCCAGAGTACTTAGTGAAGACTGAGCTGCAGGCAATTTGTACATCAAGTCAGTTGAGTATGGTTTTAGAAGATGCAATGAGAATTTTACAGAGGATTGGGAAAGAAGTAATGAAGTGTCACATTTTGAGCCTATCCAAGATGTGACAGTTCATATAAACACGACTTCAAAAGCAATGAGCTGATCTGCCATCCTGCTCCACAGAGCTTTTGTGTGCCTGACTACACAGAGCTGCGCGGAGCTGAGAGCGCGGCACACGTTCAGGACACTGCACTACACACGAGTTCCCTCTCCCCTGCCTATGGCTGCCTGATTCTGCTCCAGTTTTACCTTCGTTTTGTATCTACAGAACACGTGGGAAGACATTTCTGAATCTATGCAGGATGGCAGACCCCACTCTAAGTATCCCCCTGTGACTGCATCTTGTCGTGTGAAGTAGAACCTAAAGCAATCCTGCTAGTTAGCCACAGGAAGGTCAGCACTTGGGGACAGGTGCACCAGAGTATTTACATTAAAGTTCAGACTGATGCACACTGAAGGGAATTTTTGCTGCCTTTAAGGAAATAACTTACAGGTCTTGGCATACTGCGACTGTACTTTTATCTATAACTTTCCTTCTGCAGGGCAACTACAGTGTTTCTCCTAGAAGTCTCTATATGTACAGAATTTTACAGCACCTCATGCACTGTCCAGAACAGAAATTACAGATAAATATAGAATTTTTAGATTGAAATATCTGTATATTTAGAAAAATATACATTAGTAAACACAATAAACCAGGTAGAGAAGTGTACCAGTTCTAAAGCCTCACATGCAGGTACATCTCTGGATTAAGTCATGGTAGCTTAGTAATGTGATAGCAGACATGAGCATTTTCTGGTTTACCACCCACATACATACATATACACAGACAACTATTTGATAATTTACTCTTCTAAACTACTTAAATATTTATCTTGTGATACATACCACATATCTTAAACACTTAGCAGCATCTTCACCTCGCTCAGACACACCTGTTCTTAACAGTCAGTGTAAAAAGTTCTCCTCTAACTATCTGGACATGAATGTTTAGTGCAGAATGAGAGGCATGAAGTCCCAGTTGTTTCAACTCCAGAATACTCCAAACAGCTCTCTATGAACCTGCTTCACTTGCTCAGGACTGGCCTTTCATAGTGTCTTTTTCTCCCCTTATTGCACAAGGTAGAGGGCTCAGCTGACCTAGCGCAGCCTAACGAGTGCAGGTGCTTGTGGCTGTGTATGCAACTGCCATGGCACCACCACTCCAAGAACCTCCATGAATGCTCTTTTCAAAAGAAGGAACCAACTGTCAATCTCATGCTGGTCATCCAACCTGACAGTGACAAGCAGCCCAGAACAGCTGATGACAACCTGATTCTGCTAGAAACCAAAAGAACCCCACTGGCACGAAACGAGTCAACCCTGCTCACCCCCCAACATTACACACCTGCTGATCCAAACTCTGCATTTTCCAGACTTAATAGGTTCAAGGAGTGTGGTGGCTGGGGGGGAAGAGGGTTTCCTGCCCCCTTGCAACCTGCACATGGACATCCCATTAAAACCTGTAGACACTTTGGTACTCTGTGTGCAACCTAAGTGAGCCATCTCCTCCCTTCAGAATCTTGCTTCTCATGAGCATCTACATTTACACCACCAAATGGTCAGCTGCCAGGCTTGCTGTGCTACCTGCTTGACATAAAAAAGCACTACATGGACGTGTAGCAAAAGCCAAAGCTTTAGGCTCCAGCAAACACATGGCTATTTGGAGACTGCAGACTAACCAGGGAGGCTCTTCTGACAGTATTCTCCCTGGGATGGAAACTGAAGGAGCAGAGAGGCTTCTGTGACTAACCCCTTCGTGCCCCTGTTTCATGTGGTTAAGTAAGTTTATGGAAAGACAAGCTGAAAGTGGTATTTTTAGTACAAAGTACTATGGTATGGAAACTGAAGAATCTTCCCATTTCATTCCTTAGGGAAGAGTGAGCTCAGCCCACTTTTGGCATCACGAGTAGAGTATTTTCTAACTCCTAATGAAAAGGCATCATCATATCTGTCCAGAGAGCACATCCTATTTCCAGGTCCTCTATTACACAGCACACAGCTCAGTCACGTTCAGCACACAGGGCCAGTCTCAAGTCATTAACACTGGCAATGGTCCTGCCATCACTGCTGCTGCACACAAGCCTCCATTTCTCAAAGCAGCCTCTGAGGAATAGGATCACAGAACACATCTCCTGGGGAAAGGAAAACAATTCTCATGCTGGTGCCACTCTCAAAAGCTCTGCCAATCTTAAAACCAGGAAATTATAGCAATAAAACAACGTAGTGATACAAATGTTCCTTACAGATTTTCAGATTGCCTCTGCGAGACTGAAATCTCAGTGTTGAGAGCCACAGCACTTAGCTGTGCTATACACAGCTCTGACTGACACTTCCCACCTACACGGGGATCTCCAGCCTCTCCTGCTCCTTTTCCCCTACAACAACCAATTTTACAGGCTTTGTAAAAGTCATCTGTAGCACACAGGTGTTTCTGAGGCTTACACTTTCCTATCCTGCACATAAAAGTCTTAAATAAGACCCCAGGAAGCAATACTGCTTTACAGTGTGTAAGCCTCTTTTCCTCCAGAAGTAGTTCTGAGGAATGTGCCTTTTGATACCATGTCACACTTTGGTGTTGAAAGAGAATTCAGAAGCCAGGTGCCTGTCACCAGATGGAAGAGAAACAGATCGCTGAGTCCAGTTTAGACACCTAAGCTGGTAAGAGATGGTGAATGTTAGTACAGACAGCAGCTGACATTATAATATCAAGTATGGCCACTGAGGAGCTGCTTCCAGCAGCCAGCAGTACTTTTGTCCTTGTGAAGCAGAAACGTACAGCAGCCTAAGTTCTGATCCAAGAACCTAACACAAATTGTATCAATGAGCCTCCTAAGGGGAGAACTGCCACTGGACAAAAGGAACTATGCTGTAAAACCAAAAGGCATAAACAACTTTGCTTGTTAGCAGTAAGCCTCCAATCACAAGCTAGCTAACAAAAAAAGTAACTAAAAACAATGTCATAAAAAGCAGAGAAAGTCCATTACACCACACTCAAAAATACAGCAGTTGATCACACACAAATATTCAAAAAGATAATGCAGAACCCAGCTAGGTATCACAGGAAATGAAGCCACAGATCACTATACAAACAGCAATGTCCTAAGAAAAGAAACTCTCTTTTTTTTTCTTTCTTTGTTTTTTATATCAATGTATTTTCACAAGTGTGAATAAATAGTCCTAAACATTGTCACTCTACAAGGCTCCAGGTTACCAGGTTCTCTCTTGGGCTACTTCACCATTACTTGACTTGCACTCAGCTACCTTGCATACAAGCATTCTAATGTCAGTACTTCAACCAGGCTGGGCTAACAGGCTGGCTCCCCACCACAGCCTCATTAACAGCCTGCAAGGTATTGCTTCAGGGTATTTTAAGAGACACATATAAAGGAACCTACACAGCAGTTGCCTAAATCAAGAGACACCAAGAATTTGTGAAACATCAAGAATGCACCAACGTTAAGCTGAAAGAAGCTGGAGCAATGGAGCTGTGTTGGTTGCTGTTCTTCCTATTTAGAATTCTGCTCCTGTGAAATTGGGTTTTCAAGGAAGGAAAAACCCCACAGAAATTAGTGTTCTTTCCTAATAAGAGCTATAGACTTTTGACCAGTTAAACACTGATGTTAACAAGTTCTATAAAAATGGTTTCAAGTATCCTTTTTTTTTGTTTTTTTGTTAAATCACAGTGACAAATGTAAGACCAAGATGTAAATGATGAGGTGAACGACTGAAAGTTTTCTGAAGATGAAAAAGGCAAAGGTACTAAACCAAAACGTATAAAAATGCTTAAACGCATTTCCTTCATGTGATATGAGTAGAAAGGTCATCTGTAAAAAGTTAGAAAAATTAAAATAAATTACATATTTAAGTACACTTTCCCTTCAGCATCTTTATAAAAATTCAGAGCAGTGTACTTTGAATATACACAGAGTAAAAATGCACAGGTGCTGGGGGTTACCGCCGCTATCGGCGCAGCGCCGCCTCGGCCTGTTTGCCGGAGCTCCCCTCGGGGGATCTCAATAGACCCAGCTGATAGGGACCCACTGCGGCTCCAGCCTCAGCCTCTCGATGGCAGTCTGGAGCTTCTCGAAGGCTTTGTCCAGGTTGTCATTTACAATGGTCAGATCGAAATAGTGGTTGTAGGCTCGCTGGATCCGCGCGCTCTCGTCCACTGTCTTTTTCAAATCCGTGTCCTGGTGGAGGGATGTTAAAGGTTACTAAGAACAGAGGACTTGGAGAGGCCTCAGAGATGCAGAAGTATCTCTGCACCGCAAACTGCAGCTGGCTATTTAAAGCTGTGTGCTGCACACGGCTCAGAAAGAACACGTTTTCATTTACAGTAAATCCACACGGAACTCCTCAAAGAGCTGAACAAAGTTCTGAGCTGTGCCAGTGATGTTACATATGGCAAGCAAATGTTTGCAGGGCTTGCAGTTTTTAAGGGGGTCAACAGGAGCACAGGAACTTTGCTGGTTATGTGCACTGGGGCAGTCAACCCCTTTGTACGTGCAACTCGGCATCCAACGGGAATCAGACTGATGCTTTAGAAATGAAGGCCTGAATCAATCTGTTGCTTCAACACATTTGTGCCCTTTTTTATCTCCACAGGAAGCAGGGAAACTCCACGAATTTCAATTAGTAACAAAAAAAGACATTTCTAGTAGAATAGAGCTCCAGAATACTTCCTTGCTTTTAGAGGCTACATCTCAGCCCTGCTCACCTGACATCAGTGCCTCGTTTGTAAACTACTGCTGTGTTGCTTTAGTTCTGACACGAGCTGCAAAATATGCAGGAAATTGATATTGCTATGTTATGAATCCCTCATGAAGTGCTGCCACTCAGCATTTTTGTGCATTTCATTTGTCCTACATTGTCAGGAAATTCCTCTCCCCCTCCTGCACCAAGGCAGTTTTTGTAAGCGGTTATGAGATCTGTCCCCTCGACAATATTTATTTTAATATTTTCCAGTCCTGGTACAGCTGTAAACACAAAAGCCAAAATGAAAAAGTAAGTTCGTAAAGAGCTTCTCCTTCAGAGTCAGTGAAGGAAGCTGGCAAATGTATCACCACAGGAGCCAGGATTTTTGCAATGGAATGGCTTAGGATGCTAGAAATAACATATCCCTAGCAAGCGGAATGCAGGACTTTACATTTGGGGCTCAGGAAATAGAAGAGCATGAAATGGGAGCTCAATCTCTTTATATGCCATGGGTATATAAAGAGATTGATCCCATTTTGCCTTTCCTCTTACACTGTCTTTGTATCATGGGTGTGGGCATGGTTCATGTCCACACAGAATGGTTACCATGTTTGTGCTGGAGGAAGCATCCCTCTGCTCCACACTGCCTCAGAAAAGGGGAGAGATCTAATGAATAAAATGTGCCCCTTCACATGGCAAATCCAAGGAGCTTAATGGAGAAGAAAATCTACTCAGCATTTCTTATTCTGAGAGCTCCCAGCATCCTCAGCTGCAGCAATGGAATCAAGGCCTAGTTTCACTCTGCTGTTGGTTATTTGGTTTGTTGGTTATGTTTTTAAGGCAGGCTGCAACATTTTTCCACCACCATTTGTAAAGCACAGCTATCTTGTAAGACAAACCTGAGCAAAACTTCTTTTGGGGAGAGATGGGGAAAGTGAAGACATAAAAGACATGTTTTCACAGACATTTATGTGCAAACAACTCCCACCTACCATTTGCTGCAAATAAGCAAAAGAGACACTGCCCAAAGAACACACTGCAAGTGATTTTGGTGGCCAGCACCTCACTCTACGAGGACTGCTTTTACGAAGCAGCCTGCCCTATAGTATTTGATTAAATCCTACCTGCAACCAGCAAAATTCTTGCCTAACTTTTCTTAGAAACAGTAACCTCAGAACAAATTCCATGTAAAATGAAAAGTGAAATTTAAGAAATCCAAGAGCATCCTGCTCCAAGCCAACTGAAGACAAAATAATCTGCTTACAGTGAGAAGTTTGGTCGTGATTCCAGCATCGACCACAGCCTTGTGCATGGCACGCAAAGTCTCCAGCTCTGGAGCAGCAATAAACACTACATAGGGCATGAATTCTGAAGTCCTCAGGATTTTCAAGGCCTAGGAGCAAGGAAAAAGAAAGACAAACCCCAAGTTTGAGACTGACTCACCACATGTGCCCATTTCCTGAGGGGCACTGCAAAACTGGTCTGTTACAATGGGCAGAAACATGTAAGCAAAGATTCTGACTTCTGTTTTAGGAACTTCTTCCCTGCCCTTTGTAATGCTCAACATCACTCTCTTCTTGGCTGAAAAGCTGATTTATTACTCTGCAAGACTCCCCTTCCATGCAGCATCTAAGTTGTTTTCTTCCATCTAACTCATTCCAGCTAAATGCAAGACTTCAGTTGCTAGTGACCTGGGTAAGAAGCCTTCCAGTTCAGAGGCCATACCTGCTCAGCACTGTACTCCTGCGCTTGTAGTGCAATGTTACAAATGCTATACCTGTGGATTCACATCCAAGATGCAGGTCCTTCCTGTCTGAACAACTTCAAGGATGGAATCAATTTTGGTGCCATAAAGATTTCCTTCATATTCTCCATGCTCCAAGTATCTGCCAGCTTTAATATCCATCTCCATTTCAGCCCGAGACACGAACCTGTAGGCCTGCCCATCCTTTTCATCATCCCGTGGCTTTCGTGAGGTAACTGGCCAAAAAATGCACAATATCAGTTAAGGTTTTATATTTGGAATACAAATATGAGGCTGGACTGTCTATGAAGTCAGGGAGAGCAGAATACACATTAATATATATAAAATATGCAGTTGTGAGTGTTCCACATGCTGATTCTGGTATAAGTTTCCAAACTGAGCAGAGCCTCTCCTGTTGCCTTTATCCTTTCCTATATGTTGGTCACCCACCCATCTGCTTAGTTCTTTTACATCACTCCCTCACACCACATGCAACACTCACTGTGATGGTTTGGGAGTTCCACTTTGTAAAATCCCCCAGACTAGACTCAGGCAGCTGGAAGTTAAGGACTGAAGCTCTATTCACAGCTCAGCACAATGTACAAGCAGAGATATACACAACAGACAGGAATAGTTACAGACATAGACAAGGTAAAGGGAATACAGAAACACAACTCCCCTCCCAGACATCAGAGTCCCCAGGAGGGGCTCCCAACCACCCTTCCACCATCTTGCCACCCCTCTGCTATACCCTAGGGTTTGGCTCATGTGCAAGGTGAGTTTGGAGGCTGGGCCAGGGGGGTTAGAAGCAGAGTGGTTGGTTAGGTTAGCAGAGAAGCCAGCAGACAAACCCCCAGCTAGAGAGAGTGTCTGTGCCTGAGTGTCTTATCTATGTTTTGTGTTCTTAGCCATCTCACAAGCCTCTGGGTGCAGCAGGCATCACCACTGTTTGCTTTTCACAGCCTGTAATATGATTTTCTCCATTAAAATATTCCAATTAGCCTCAAACCAGCACACTCACTCATGGCATCTTTTTAATTGTTCACTTATTATAAAAATTGGGGCAGACAACAAAATCTGCCCCACCCTGCCCCTCAAAGCTTAGCCTATACTTTGCTCACTGTATTTGCCCTTTTATCCAGGGCAGAATCACAGGAGCCAGCTATAAATTGAGCTTACATATCAGAAGCCCAGCTACCATAGCAGAGTCCTGGTGGAGGCCAGCTAATGCTGCTCTCCAGGCTAATTTACCACCTACAGCACCTTACATTCACTGTAGGGAGATGAAAGCCAATATTTAAGGAAAAGATCAGCAGCTGTCTTGGGCACTGCTACCCTGTGCTGTGCAGACATTATTTAAGTAAGAAGTGGAAAATAAAACATCAGATGATTACCCACTTTGCCTGCCCACTACTTGCATTTAATTAGAACTCCAGAACATATTAAACAGTGTGAATGGATCCCTTTGGCCATACTTGGATCACCACTTGGTGCAGTTTGGTGATGCAAGTAGGAAGCACTGTCCCTGTCCCAGTAATTCCTATCAGCTCCATGACTATAGACAAGTGCCAGGAGAAATGATCTTGTGGAGCTGTTAGCAATACACATGTTGCTAGACCATCAAGTTTTAGCCAAGAGTCTACAGGAAGATGAAAATGATAATGCTTTATGCAACAAAACCAAACAAACAATCATTTCATTTTGAAATACACTGTGGAGAATGAGCTGTAGCAGCTCACAGCCAGAAGATGACTTAACAGTTCAGCCACCCACACTGGCAATAAAAAACCACAGCACCACTGCTGGGGTAGAACTCAGCACCAAGGACATGCTTCTCCCCACAGCAAAACCAATCTGTTTCAGCCATTGAACAACAACAAAAATAGAAGCAATAAATCAGTTTCTTACTATTTTGCCAATACAGATTATTGAGATTGCCAGGGGACAATTTCTTTTAAAAAGCAACACTAGGAAGCCAAGCTTGTTATCAGTCACACACAGCAGTTCCTAGTGCCCTGGCCAGTTTTGGTGTTAAAGCTTCAGCAAATAGAGAGAACAGCTCTCTCATCTCGCACAGTTTATCTGTCAGACCTGTCCCTCCTCCCCTATTATCAGATCTGCTCCTTGCCTGCTGAAGACAGAAGGGAAAAGACCATTTCTGAAAATCTGAACTAAGTGGCAGACCTGAGAAACTCCACTGGCTCTTCATTACTGAAGACTAGTAGGAGCTTCCAGAATCCTCTCAGCAACTGACAGCGACTGACTCTGAAGAGGCCTGTCAGACCCAAACACAGCACAGATGAGAGCAGCTTTTCTGCAGCATCAGTCACATTTAAATGCTAGTTACAAACGTTCTCACTGTCATCATATGTCAGTTCAGTTTTCTGGGAGGGTGAAGAGCCTTTTCTTTTCCCACTCCTTACAGTTCTTATACTCTCAACAAACCATTCCTACCCTGAATAAACACAAGATGCTTCCCAGACAACAGAAATGCCCAGGACTTACATGGCACTGTGGTTCCAAACCTAGTAGGATTCAGTACTATAAACCTGTTCTTCAAGCTTCTTCGCCCCACTCCCTGGGCCCCAATTAATACCAGGGTTTTCCTCTGGAAAGGAGGCATTTTGGCTACTTCCTCATAAATCTGGATTTCATGACGATCAAATTCTGTGTCAAGCAATGCACAACAAAGAGTTAACAGCCAGTACCAGAAGGAAGGAAAAAAAAGAAATGAAATTAAGCAGTCCTGTCATGTATCAACAGACCACATGCAAATATAAATAGCATTCAAAGGGCATTAAGTTTGTTACAAGCTTTCTTGCTTTAAATTGCAATAAAACAGTTACCCCTTCATGGGCAGCATAAGGTCAGATAAGGAGCTTGACTTGCAAGGAGAGAACAACACTGATCATAATGGGAAAACTGATTAACAACTACTGAGCTTCCACTGGATCTCACAGTGGTTGAGGTTGAAAGGTACATCTGGAGAGCACCTGATCCAACTCACAGTGCTCAAGCTGTGCCACATGGAGATGGCTGCCCAGGAGCACATCCAGATGGCTTTTGGATATCTTCAAGGATGGAGGCTTTGTAACCTCCCTGTGGGAACTGTGCCAGTGCTCTGTCACTCTGACAGTGCAAAAGCACTTCCTGACATTCAGAGGGACCTTCCTGTGCTGTTGCTTATGGCCTCTGGTCCTGTCACTGGGCTCCTCTGAAAACAGCCTGGGCCTCTCTTTGGGTCTTTATATGCATTGACAAGATCCACCCTGAGCCTTCTCTTTTACAGACTGAACAGCACCAGCTCCCTGTGCCTTTTCTTGTAGGAGAGATGCTGCTGTTCATTCATTATCTCTGAATGTCCTCATCTCTTGCACTGGGAAGGGGCCCAGCACACTTCAGCTGTGGCCTCACCAGAGCTGAGCAGAAGGACAGGATCACATCCCTTAATGTGCTGGCAACAAAGCTTTCTTTGGTTTTTTTAACTCCCTTCTCTTCTAACACACAACTCCTCCTTTGACTTCCACCCACCTGGTATAGGTGACAGGTGCTCAGCACCACTATTGCTGGTCACTACTGCTTCTACACCATAAAAACTGACCCATCATGTTATGCAACTCTTTCAGCTTTGGATACACTAGACTCTGAAAGCTTAGAAGCCTAGAGAACTTTGACTCACGTGTAATATTAAGAGATACCTGCATTTCTTGTGGTGAGATACATCATCTTTTTCTTTTTTTTGCTACTTATTGTTCCACAGAAAGGCCCTAGAAACAGAAATTGAGACAAATTCATCATTTTTGCTACATTCCCAAGGCTTGCTTACGTGTACAAGGTCCAACTCATCACAGTTACTAGGCCTTTTCTAAGTACAGGGCAGAAGATCACATCTGCTTTCTTTGACTTCAAATGGTACAGTAAGAACCAAACACAGAGGAAAAAAATATTTTCTCATTAACTTTTGTAAAAAGCAGCAGCAAGATTCATCAGACAGGTTGAATTTATTAACTTTCAGTCCATACTAAAAGACACAGTTTTTAAAAAGAGCTAATTCTTACACCTTTCCCACCTCATTCAGCTTTACATCAGCAAGTGGCAAAACTGCTTCGTGTATCTATGAAGACTAAGCATGAACTTGAGACTTTGCCTCCCAGGCAAAGCCAAAACACAGTAATTAACACTTTGCAGTGTTCTGTGTATTCTCACACAGCAGATTCTAGTATCTCTAAGTCTGGAAAAGCAGAACAAGTGGAGTCAGAGCAAGATCTAGTTCTGAAAGTCATTAAAATCTCACCTGAGCTGTCCCAGTCCCTTCTAACAAAGGCCTTTCTCTTCTCTTCCAGGAACTGGCTAGGAATGAGTCCTGCACTTCCTCCTTCTTTGACATGACTGGCCTAGGGGAAAAAAATAATGAACCAAAACAGTCATAGGTAACTTGTGAGAAGCATCTGCATCAGCAGCACAGTGCTGGTTGACTTTCATGCTGACACAATTTCAGTGGTGAGTACTGATGCTTTTATTTCTGAGTTTTGGAAATTCAAACTTAGATGTGGAGATAAAACTTCCCTTACAGTAACAAGGTTGTGCTGCTGAGCATTAAAATTCAGGAAGGTTAAGTAAAATAGATAAAAGACTCATTACTGGTTCCCATTAAGTTCATAAGCTCCTACAGCCATAAAACACTGGCATCAAAATCCTGAGTGGGATGCTATGGCTCCAGACACTGAAGTGACAAAACCCAAGGCTTCCTAGCACACAGTACACTTATTTTGTATTCTTGAGCTGCTCCAAAGAGGTTCCAGTGGAACTTACTAACTGGAATTTCACAAACAGCTAATGTCATTAACACAGCCCTAAATAATGCCTTCAGGCTGCCTGCACTAACTAACTACAGATTTAAAACCTCAGTAACTGAAGTACTCCCAGCAATAAAAGTTTGGCTAAGATTGTCTATAAAATAATTCCATGGCAAGCTCCATTCTCAGCAAGCTTAACACACACAAGGACACAGTTATGCAACACTCCACTTCCTTCTCCATTAACTGGCTGGCCTGTCCCTTGCTCACAGGGACTCTACACTTTCTCCTATGCCTAACAGATATTTTACAGTTAGCAAGTTTTTAGCACCACTCTGGCATTTCTAGAGAGCATAAGGAAACCCTTTTTCCCCCCGTGGCATGATCTGCAGAGCAACACTTGCAATACACTATACTGATGGAACATTTAATTTCCCACTGATGGAGTGTTTAAAGTTTCATGCCTCCTGGACTCCCACAAGTTACAACTGGAGAATTTGGAAAGCAATGCAGAAGACAGCATGTAAGCTAAATGTCAAACTGCTATGGAGTTTCGGAGTGTCTAACTTCTGAAACTTACTTGGCAGTAACAAATTTGCTGCCTTCCACCACACTTTCTATTCTTTCTCCCTGTTATTACTGTCACTGGCAAGCTACAGAATTTAGCAACAGTTGTTGATGTATATTGAAATCTGTTGCTTTTAAAGAAGTCATAAATACATTGCTCTCAAGTAATGCCTGCTTCACTGTTGCTTGTTATCTAGCAATGCAATTTAGCAATTCAGGGTAGAATGGAAAATTAAGAATGTTAAACTCTGCCTAGATTGCCACTGCCACTTACAATTTGAACATCTCAGTTAAGAAGAGTGTCTTAAAGATTCATTTATCCCACTTCAAAAGGCACTGATGATGGTTAATTGTGTGTATAGTGTCTTGGAAAAATAGGATTAGCCTAAGCACTGCTTACATTATTTGTACTGAAGGACTGACACCAGAAACACAACCTTAAAGCAGGATGAACTGCTAACAGTTGAAACAGTGCATGTGGACATGCAGGTTACAGCTCACAGACACTGACCCCCACTGTAGAAAGTACAGCAGCTCCAAAGAGGGCTGAGTTATTCTCACTCCTCTTCAAATCACAGAATCATAGAATGGTTTAGGTTGGAAAGACCTCAAAGATCATCTGGCTCCAACCTGCCACCATAGGCAGGGACACCTCCCACTAGCACAGGTCGCTCAAGGTCTCACCCAGCCTAGCACTGAACACCTCCAGGGAGGGAGCAGCCACAACCTCCCTGGGCAACCTGTGCCAGTGTCTCACCACCCTCACTGCAAACAACTTCCTCCTAACATCCACTTGCAATCTCCCCTCTGACACTTCAAACCCATTCCCCTTGTCCTGGCATTCCCAGCCCTTGTCAGTAGTCCCTCCACAGCCTTCCTGGAGCCCCCTTCAGATCCTGCAAGGATACTCCAAGCTCTCCTGGAAGCCTTCTCCTCTCCAGGCTGCAGAGCCTCAACTCTCTCAGCCTGTCCTCACAGCAGAGCTGCTGCAGCCCTCTCAGCATCTTGGTGGCCTCCTCTGGACCTCCTCCTACAGTTCCATGTCCTTGTGTTGGGGGCTCCACTGGGTTAATCTAGCCCTGTCTCTCAACTTTGAGCACTCAGGAAGGGGTCCACTTCTTTCACAGCCACCGTCAGGGAAGGCTTAGCACAAGTAACATAGTCAACCTAAGGCTCCCTGCTAGAAATTATCCACTTAAACTGATGATGGAATGTCTAGGCTTTGACACAGGAACAAAGACAAATCAACAGCAGTATCAGCAAAGCTGAGTGTTACACAGACAATTTATACCATTCCATTTTCTCTAGTATTTCAATTGTTACTATCTTCATATTAGCTTAAAACTGAATTGTAGTGTAATTTGGTTTTTATATCTACTGTTAAATATAAGTAGTTCGTAACTGAAGGAGTTTATCATTAAGGCAACTAGTGAAGCTCTTCATTTTTCATTTTTTAAAAAGTTTTTTACCCACCTGCCACCAATTTGGATCTTCCCTATTGACAATCTGAAGGATTTCTCCTTTCGAGAATTTCAAGCCTGCTTCTTTGCATGGGATGAGGTTGTCATTGTATGGATTATAGTCAAAATGACACTTCACAAACACCTGAAACGTGCAAAAATGTACACAGCTTAACTATTATACAATACATTATTAGTAATTTACCTACCAAACTCAAGTAATGTCTTTACCTAGCACAAGAAGTTTGACGTGATCAAAGTTGGACTTGGCAAGCAAAATACAACCTATGGAAAAGACTGGCAGCTGGGGGAGCAGAAGAGTCAGCAGAGCAAGCTTTGCCTGAAGGAGGCACTTAGACCCAATTATTATTGGTTTTAAATGACTTTAAAACATAAAAAGTTCTCAGAACATGAGTTCTGTATTCAAGGCTTCTGGAACCTGAAGAATCCATTTTGCCCTGGGCTCAAATGAACTGCTTGAGACTGGATTTTGGTGCAGGGGAGGAAAGAGTAAGTTGCATTAGTAGACTGGAAACATCTTTGACTTTTTTCTGCCAGGCTGGGGAGCAAAGCAAGCAGAGCACCTGGCTCAAATACAACACATTTACTCAATGTAAGAATAACCTATTTTACTCAAGGGCATTCAGACTCACTACCTGGAGGAGTGTCCTGCAAGATGTTTCAAAGGCACTGATTCAGAGCAACAAGTTACTTGTCCATGGAGAACCTGGCAGCTTACAGCAACAGCAGGAATAGCCACCATCCAAGTTCCTACTTAGGTGTGTTCAAGTTGAATTCAGTATGTTTGTGAATTCTATGAAACATTAGTTGACCAGGTCCAAGGCAGGCAGTTCACTGCAGCCATCTGTGGCAATAAAGTACCAAGCAGAACTGTCAGAAACCTGTCACTGACCTGTTGAGGAATCACAGTGTCTCTGTAGCTGGGGAGAATCTTCAGAGTGACACTGCCACTAATGTTCTTCAGCAGCTCCTGCAATTCCTTTGGATTGTTTCCAACCTCATGGCCATTCACCTCTTTAATAATGTCACCTACATGCAGCAGACCTTGCCGGTCTATCATCCCGCCGTGAAGAATCCGCGCTATTACCAGGTCGTTGTTCTCAACTCTAAAGGTAACACCCTGAAAGAGGTCACAGGACACCCACTTTGACACTGTTTGAATTTCAATTTCACATCTCAAGCAAAAAGACACAGCTATGAGATCCTGGGCTGCAGC
This sequence comes from Semnornis frantzii, assembly GCA_013399775.1. Lineage (NCBI taxonomy): Eukaryota > Metazoa > Chordata > Aves > Piciformes > Ramphastidae > Semnornis > Semnornis frantzii. Next base: position 4,312 of record VWYK01021156.1, on the reverse strand, counting down.
AGGAGCAGTGTGGCCAGCAGGGCAAGGGAGGTGATTCTCCTACTCTACTCCGCTCTGCCAAGACCCCACCTGGAGTACTGCATCCAGTTCTGGAGCCTCTATTATAAGAGAGATGTGGAGATGCTGGAGTGTGTCCAGAGAAGGGCCACGAGGATGCTCAGAGGGCTCGAACTGCTCTGCTGTGAGGACAGTCTGAAAGAGTTGGGGCTGTTCAGTCTGGAGAAGAGAAGGTTCCCAAGTGACCTTCTTGTGGTATCTGTAGTGGGCTACAAAAAAGCTGGGGAGGGACTTTTTAGGCTGTTAGGTAGTGACAGGACTGGGGGGAATGGAGCAAAGCTGGAGGTGAGGAGGAAGTTCTTCAACATGAGAGTGGTGAGAGCCTGGCAGGGAGGTGGTTGAGGCCCATCCCTGGAGTTGTTTAAGGCCAGGCTGGGAGGTTGGAACTAGATGATCCTTGTGGTCCTTTCCAATCCTAACTGATTCTATGACTCACCTACCCCAATGAAAACAGACAGTAATAGTTACTATGGTCTAAGAGTTCCTAGCAGACAGATAAGCATCAGGGGACACAGAAGCACTTCCAGACAAGGTTTTTATATGACTGAACAATGACTGTGCTGCTCTTGATTGCATTTTCTATCAGGAGCAAAAGGGTGTTGTGTTAGTTATGCTAGCAAGACATTTCCACCTATCCCATAACTTCTTAAAGAGAACAGGCTGGAGAACACACAAATACCTCATTTTAGCCCCTCAGTAGTGATCATATCACCCATTAAATTACAGAGGAGAACAAGGAGAACATAATGAAGGGACACATGCAAACATTATCAGTCACACTTTGAAGACAGACTCATCTTCAATGACATACCAGTGGTTCTCCTGCTCTTTTGTGAATTCCAAGGATACGAATCGCATCCACTGGAACTATCTGGTTGTTCACTGAGGAGTTATTGACTTCTGGGCTAGAAGGAGGGGAGTCGTAACACTTTGAAGCCACAATATCATGTGCTTCCAAGAGTGACTGCAAAGGAACAGAAAAAGCCTCTATTTAGATCAGAAAATAACCATTTGCAGAAGGATTTCGTGCTGAGTAACCACTCAGTCTGCCCCCTTGGGACCAGACTGTAAAAGGATTTTCCTTCCCATGCAATGATGCAAACATTGGCCTGCAAGTACTCACATGGATAGATAAGCCTACTGTGTTGGCAAATGTGCTCTCTTGTAAAGGCAAATGCTGCTTCTCAAGGAAGTACAGGAGAAATGTAACAAATTTGGGAGGGATGTATGATTCTGCAGGTAAGGAGATGGGAAAATAAATACCTAAAATATTTTTTCCCCTAATGAGAGGGTATCTGAGCAAATGATTAAGGTAAAACAACCCACAGAAAAAAACCAAACCAAACCCCAAACAAGACACACAAAACAATGAAAACAAACAAAAAAAAGCCCCCCAAAAAATCCACAAATAAATAAACCACACAAAACCCATTAGATGCTTGTGTTTCATGTAGTCAAATTTTCACTGACAATAATTTGGGTAAGAGGTGTGCGAGGACTTCCAGTAACCTGCAGAATGAGTGCTTTCTGCTTCCACAAAGCCAAGGCAAATAAACCCAGCTGACAGAAGTCACTTTCTAGAGGACTCTACAGTTAATGCTCTTTTCATCAGTTCACATAGACTGGTTCACAAAGCCAAAGACAGAGGTCCTAAAAAATACAGTCATCTTTGGAAGACAGTGCAATTTAGAGTTGGTTTGCTAGTAGAAGAGACTTATACATCTTTCCTTTAAATCTTAATATGTACAGGTAAAATTTCTGATAGTAGACAGTGGGCACTTTCTTTCTTAGAGAGGAAAAGGGGCTCCCATATCTGGTAGGTGAAGATAAAGCATCTTTATAGCCCAGAGAGTCTCACTGGCAGATAAAGAAAAGCAGCAGGCAGAAGAGATGCCCACTAGGCTTCAAACAACACAGCTTTGTTTCAAACAGAGGCCTGATGAGATACAGTCCTCAGTCATATCACTGACTGCTGTCACATGAGTAAAGACACCACAGGGACTACTGCTGAAAGTGGCATGCAGAGGCCAGAGGAAGACAGCACAAAAGCTGAGCAGGTGAGCATGCAGCATTTAACCAAAGGTAACACTTCTGCTGTGCACTCTGCTTCATCCTTCTGCAAGCCACCTCTAACCTAAAAGTTGCACAACCATTTAAGTTTAGTTCCAAGCACAACGTGGAAGCTCTAAACGTGTCACAAACCTGAACAGTTACTTTAGCCTGCCCATTACATGATCAGCCTGCTGATATTAGAAGGGGATATTTACTGATTCTGCCCTTGCCATTAAGATTGTAAAGACAGCTGCTTATTGTGGCTGCTCTGATACTGTGGTCATACACCAAAATCAAATTAAATAGGAAAAACAATCATTTACTTAATTCAAGCAGCTGTCAGATGGGAACAATTTCTAATTCTTCATTATCCAAGACGCATCCAGTCCAGAAAACAGGAGAACAGATCTCTCTTGCCAATGTTTGCAAGCAACACTTTTGGATCTTCCTGCATTTCCAAAATGAAACCAACGAGCATCCACAACACATTTTAACACATCACCACTGACAAAGCCAAGTAGATATTTGCCTCTTGGCCACATGCTAAAACAAACTGTAACCAAATATTGTGGCCACAAACCACAAGATTTCCTACAAAGCCTTACACATAATCATGCTTGTTCAGCTCCCTGCCCTTAGCTGTCATATAATTTGTGGATTATAATCTGATCCACAGTCAAAAAAAGACTACTAAAGTGTCTTTGTCACCCTTTTCAAATTCTCTGTAAGACTGTTCAGTTCTTCAATCTGACCCCATTCCACATGCTGATCCCATTTATTCACTCACTTCTGTGGATAAGCATGAATTCTTTCAGCTGCTACTTATCCATGTCTCAATCACAGAATCTTTTTCCTGCTATTTGTGTGATGACAGTCACAGAAAGACAGTCAAGGACTGTAGATTGCTGCCCACAATTATAAAATGGTTTCTTGAAGAAAAGTAGATCATTGGCTT
>VWYK01021150.1:3559-15283 GCA_013399775.1 Semnornis frantzii | reverse complement strand
CTCTGCACCAATGACAACACTAGCTGAAAAAAACAAAAGGAAAGCACCAGTCACGGTTATGCTGAAGTGGGGGAGGACTGAGGTTTCTCTAATCCAAATTGAGCTACCACAAGCCACTGAAGCCAGGTTTGTCCTTCTCTTGTTACAGTAATTACAAGAGCTGGATAAATGCCATAGGTCACGCTGCTGGTGCTGCCGTAAGCCTAGAGTTTCAAAGTGGCACAGGCAGGTAACTGCTATGCATGAGACAAAGCTGGAGCACCTTTCCCACGTTAACTTGGAAAGCAACATAAAACCCACAGACAGTGCAAGGTGTTAGCAAGTCCCTTGTGCATTAAGAGTTTATTTTTGTAATGAAACTGCACCATTGGTTACTCTGAGGTATTTAGCCAAGATCCAGTATATAGTCATTAAAACAACTACACTGCCCTAGAGCTGTGTAAAAACATTTGTACAAAACTTGTGTCAAATGTCAAATAAATACAGAAGTTTTAATATTTATGTAAAGAAAAGTGATTTGGATATCCTTACGTTTGAAAAACCCCTCACCCTTTCACGTATTTTAGGCAAACATTCAGTTTTACATTAAAACAGACCTCAAACTGAAGCCATTACAGGTCAAATACAAATGTAGGAACTTAAAAGTGCCAAAAAACAAGATAATTCAAGTACAGTAAATGTTTAAAAAAAAATATATATTTCTTTTTCAATTTTCAGATGCTTCTAACAGGTACAGGCCATCAGGATTTAAATAAGACGAGAAAACATTTGAGATAAAGAACAAGAAACCTTTTGTTCCAGAATAAAATAGAAATTGTTAATCTAGCATTTAGAAACAGAAAACTCCACAGCAACTTATAAAAAGAGACTTAGGAGTTCATTTCTGGTTTGAATATGGCCTGGAAGAATCACAGTGTACATCCCAGCCACCAGGTGATGACGACTTCTCTGTATCTGTGCTCTGACTGTAAGCAGATAGAAAATAATTGCCCCCTTCTTGGTTTTGACTCACAGAAGCAATTGGGTATGTTGCTCCCAGGAAGGTCTGATGAGTGAGTACATTAAAGTGACTGAATTGATGGGACACATTTACTTGTCTATTATAAACCTGGAAGTTATTGAAAGGAGTTTGATCAACCGAGTTGTGATTTTCTCCTTCAGCAGAGCACATTGTAGAAACTGGACTAATTGGTTGTATCTCTTCCAAGTCAATTTTAGAAGTCTTTTCCATCAAATCAGTTTGTACTTTAGGAGGAAACTCTGTAACTGATAAGCAGCTTTCTTTTGCATCTACTCCATGAGAGCCCTTGGCCTGTGTCTGCAAAGCTTCCAAATGAGTATCATACTCAGAAGCATCATTGTAGATTTCTATTTGTGAGGTTTCATCCCCTGAATCCAGAGACATGTCCTCCTCTTCCTTTTCTTTTCCTGTAAGAACTACATTTAAAAAGAAAGAGAAAGTCCTGTTCTGTTGACATACAGACTTGGTTAGAGAAGCTATACACTACTCACGGAGCCTTATGCTTCAGGTCTGTAAGTCCAGTATCACTTAAGTCTTGGTCTTCTGCCACTCTTGTTCACTCACTCGACATACACACTTAACCCCCTGTGTGTGTGTGTGTCCATTTATTCCGGTGCTAAAAGCTTCTGCGCACTGTGTTCAAGTTTACTGTTGGGAAATCCCAACTCCCAGCTCCAAAGGGGTTAATGTCAAAGCAGCATCTAAAGTTATACAGTGGGTGAGTATTTGATCAGACAGTTCAACCAACACAATTACTGACATCTCAGTCCTCCTGCTACAAGTTTCTAAAAGAAATCACTGTTTATCCTTATCCTGCACTACTTTGGCTCACATCTACCTTGTCAGCCTCTGATTCTGTATCTAAACTCCCCTTTGATGCTCCATCCCAGCTGCTTGTCCCCCATCATTTAAAACAGAAAAAGAATAGCTTGAGAGTTGGGTTTTCCTTGCCATCTGTGGTCTTCATTGAAAAGGGTGAAGGCACAATGAAGGATCCCCACCCCACCCCTCTAACTGGGTAGAGAAAGTATAACTCTGGTTAACATTACCTGATTGTCTTCTGTGAGCATCAGGAGGAGACAGGCTGCTCTTGTCAGTAACCAAGTTGTGATACCCAACAAGACTTTTAAAATTCCGCATGAAGTCATCAACAGTAGCCACCACTATGCCATTATCCATATAATCTGAAAGTGTTTTGAGATGCTTTTCTAAATATATAAAAGGAGATTTTGCATTACTGTTTTGTACCTATTGGCAAGAGGGAGAAGCGCGTTCATAAACTTTGTTTTCACCTGTTAAGAAGACCACATGTCTCTGTTGGATGTTCTGAGCCTGAAGCTTGATAAGACAGTCTAATTCTGGAGCATTTCGAGTTTGAGAATCACAATTATGGTAAGACAGAATCTCAACCAGGTGCTTCTTTTGATAGGTGTTCAGAAGGGTCAGTAGTCTCAAGGCATTGGAATTCATCCTGCAATGGGGGAAAAAATGCACTGTAAGAAAGAACCTTGATGTAAGGCCAGTCTAAACATTAAAATTAAGTCAAAAAGACAAACATAAGAGTACATTCTACTGACATGGGTTAGAGAGCATAATTAAAGCTGAAGTATCTTAAAAACTGGTATTTGAAGAATGCCTCTACTTACCTCCCCAGCTCTTTCAGTTTTTTTTGTATTTTGCAGTGCACTTTCCACTGCCATTTTCCATCTGGGGTATTGAGATCCTCCAGAAACTTTAAGAACTGTTTTAGTTTATCTGTTTTGGAGATAGCAAACAGAAGTTAATATTTTTTGGTATGCAAACTGTATAAATGGCTTCAGTATATCCATAAAGTTTATCTGTTTTGGAGATAGCAAACAGAAGTTAATATTTTTTGGTATGCAAACTGTATAAATGGCTTCAGTATATCCATAAGGCTTCAGTATATCCATAAAGCTGCTTTCCATTTTCATTATAGTTACACAACTAAGAACATTAACCTTGTACTTTAGGTTTTCTTACTGGCAGATTTGCTAAGAACATAGCAGTGCAAAACTGAGTTGCTTTTTTGCAGGTCAGATGCCTAACAATGGTTATCTGCTTACGTAAAAACTGAATTTGGTCATAGGTGCTCTGCCTTGCTAAAATAACTACTTAAAAACTGCTGGAAGGTAATGGCATTAACTAAACTATTCAATTGCTAATAAAAAAGAGAGGAAAAAAACTCACAATGATTTTTCCTAGCATATTTACAGATTCAGGAGTAAGGAATAAGAGGTTCCATATACATAACACCACATTCTAATACAAACTCTAAAAAGGCAAGATTTCCAAAGTTCCCAGTAACAGGTCCTCCAAGAAGGCCACTGAGGTGAGAAAGACAGAATGAGCTGAAGTTCTCCAAAAAATCATAAGACAACTTGAAAATTAGAAGTCTTGACTCTTCACTGTGATTAAGTATGGAATCTCTCTTGTATTGCCAAATGTTAGGCTTTTTTGTCTGTTTCAAAGCTTCAGAAAGCATCACACTTACCTGTAGTGGTGGACTCTGGATTAAGGACAGATTCATCTGACACGACAAAGCCACCAGACACAAACAAATCATTGTAAGTGCGATTTTTGACATCATCCAGACTGTCGACACCCGCAAAGCTGACACAAGAAAGCCTCTTCAAAGTTACTAAGCCAGGAATCTGTTTTAAAAATTTTATAAATCAGAGATGCATACTAAAGATCATACAAAAAAACCACCCCCAAAAAACCCCAAACCAGGAACTGCAGAATCTACTTATTAGTACCAAATATCAGACTTCAAAACACATGTTCAAAGAATTACAAATTTTTCTCATGGCTTGGGAGATGCTTTCTCAGAAACAATACTGGAACGAGACAATGGACTTGAGCACTTGGAGTAATTTTACTTTCTGTCCAGCATAGGTTCATAATCCACAGCTGTCAGGACTACCCAAGGTCTTCCTACAGCTGCCTTCATTTGCCAGTAGAGCATCACAGAACCAGAGACAGAACAGAACTGCACGGGCCTCTGCACAGCTTTACAATTGCTAAGGAGAAAAAAAGCATTAACACATTTGGAGATGGGAGAAGTTTTGAGTATGTGACGGAACAAGACCAAGTGTTTGCCACAACCATTTTTGTTTCCTCAAACTGCAGCTAACCACAGGACATTGTTCAAATGGAGTATTTTTAGGAGAAGGGAGCCTTGCTCACAATGAGCTCATCTCACTGCGTTTTAACAAAAGTTTTCTACGGTACACATTTATTTATGTGAAATACCTTATGGATGAGGTTGGCGATGTCTTCATTTTGGATAATTACCAACAACTTATCTAAAGTAGCTCTTCTTTTAAGGAACAGTTCTGGATGACATTCTGTATTGCCTAGCTTTGTAAGATATTCCTAACACCACAGAAAGACAAGATACGAAGAAAAAGTCAATAGATGGTTCACCTCAAAACAATCCTCACCTCAATTATTTTTCCCTCAAGTGAGTCTAGGAGGGACTGGTTTCCTTCTCTTTCCAGCACATTAATCAGAAGGATGCAGCAACACAGAAATAAGCTGGTTCAGCAAGTCAGTCAGGTTGGAACTAGGTGATCTTTAAGGTCCTTTCCTACCCAGATCATTCTATAATTCTATGCACTATCAAAACTGCACAAGTTTTTAAGTAATGTCAGAAACTGTTATCTCACCTTCATCTTACACATTTTTAAAAAGTCAGAATGGTAACCCTAGAAGTTGCCTGTACTATTCACTGGAGGGAAAGTAAAGAACCCTGAAACTGCACACTGACTTTTCATATATTCTGTCTAAAACAGCAAGCTATCAGATTTTTGCCCTTGTTATCTTTTTTTCCCTTAAGAGTACCCCCCAGCAGTATCTTCACAAAGAACCAAACTACATCCTGTTCTGCTTTCCTACTGTAAGAAAAAGACTTACACAAAAGCTAAATATAAGCAAGACGCACAGGCTCAAACAAGAAACGGGACAGGACAGCCTACTTTCACAATTCAACCTTTTTTGAAATGAGTTTCAGGCTACCTTATGTTTGCCAGCTCATTTTTATCCATTGTGATTTGAAAAGACACTATTCTATTTTAATGCTGTAGAGAGGTTGAACTGGAACATACCCTGATTTCCTTGCAGAGAATGCTTTCCTCCTCTTCAAGAATGTAAAATTTCAGAGTGTTTTTCTGTACATCTTTGATAATTTTGAAAAAGCTGTCAAACATTTCAGGTTTTAACTGGCTTATAATATTGGAAAAGGCTGGTTGGATTACAGTGTTTAAATTCTCTGGGGACTTGTGTGTCTTTTCTGGTGGCTCCATCACATCATTGCTGGAAGATGTCTGATCAGATGTCACTACATCCTCTGGTTTATTATTCACATGATCTATTTCCTCCTTTGCTAAGGGTAAGCTTGACAAACACTGCTCATTAGAGTCCACCTCTTTCACCATGTTATTACTACAGGGCTCTGGGCACAACACTGTGTCAGAGTCCCTGCAAACAGGCAGCATCTCCAGTGGAGGATTCGGTGCAGCATTACTGACCACTTCTGCTGATTCAGGACTGGAATAAACTGGTGGAGTATGCCTCATGCATGAAGAGGACAAAATAACACTGGTCAGCTTTTCACTCAGTGTCTCTATATATTCTTGGACGGAAACATCTGATACCTGTAAACACATGTACTCGGAAAGTCTCATTATCCTCTCTCGGGCAGAGAAGACTGGTGTGGACATGCCGCTAATATAAGCAACATTATTCTGCTGCAAAATTTCTTGAATCTTTCTTGTAAAGAGATTATATTCTTCTAATAGTGTGGTCTCAATTACTGCACTAATGGAATGCTTAGTTGATAAAGGGTGATCTGCTATTGCGCACACATCTTCAAGTTCTTCCACTTGTCTTGTATAAAATCCATCTTCTGCCATCCCCTTTTGTATGTCTGAAAATGGAGAGTATGGGAACCGATAATCAGAACTTCTCTGTCTGCTTATTACGCGAGGGTCATTAGGAAAGGCATCCTTTGGTGGTAAATACACCAGTGGTTCTTCTGGTGATTTCAGACCTATATAGGAAGAGTTAATCGTCATCATTTTGTGTGTGAAAGCCATACACAACTAAAATCTCCACAACAGAGTTTTAAAACAGCATCACTCTTGTGCCTCCCCCTGCCAAATCCAGCTTGAATCTGAAGACTCAAGTGTTACTGTCTGCTGAGGAAGCACAGAAAATTTAATAGCTCCTAAGGTGGTAGAACACTAAAGTCAAAGTCTGCTCAAAAAGCAGAACACCAAGGAATACTCCCAGAGATAACATTTAATGAAACATAACAAGAACTGACTTAATTACAAATAAAATAATTAGAAATCACAGTGACATAATATTATTCAAGTCTTTTAATTTACTAATAGGTTAATCCTCAGACTTTCAACAGGCTTATTTTATCCACACATTACCCTGTGGAATCCAACTGCAAGATGCGTGTGTGATCTCAGATCAACATTTTTTTTTTTGCTTTAAAAGGTAAGTCTCGTATTTATTGATATTTCAGATACAGAGAGGTATTTCAGTATCTTATCTGTTCCATAAATGCACCAAAGGAGTTTTTCCTTGGGATGTTTTTACTTTTTTTATTAAGTGTTGTATGATTGCTAAAGCTAATACAGTTGTGAGCAGAAAACCAGATTCCTGGAACAGAACCAATAATCAAAATACTATATACAGTTTCTGAAGGTGTTCTTTTGGAATGCAGTTGGCTTTGTAGGACAGTTTAAAAAAAGTTATGTTCAGTCTCTAATTTGATCATGTCTATCCAGACCTAAGAGGAAAATAACTGCCACTAACAGGATCTCTTTTTCAAGGTGACATTATCACCTCACAGTCACTTTATGCCACTAGAGTTATACAGAAAAAACAGAAGTTCAGTTCTGTTATATTTTATTATTGATGAAACTAGATGTTCTTTCCTCATCCTTCAAAGTACATCCTTTGAGCCAACACAAAATTCTAGTTTTCTTTAAAAGCACTAAACATATTTTGCATTTTACGTGTGTCACGGTAGGCCTAGGCAAGCCAAATTGGGTTTATACCTTTCCTGGCTTGCCCAGGCATATTTTTCTGCTCTCCTTCCTGTTGTTTTGGGGGAGAGCAACGGCGGGAAAAGGGACAAAGGGCCTGGCGTCACTGAGTCTGGGGTCCGTTGCCTGCCCAGACCCTGTGGTAAACAGGGTGCACGGGGTTGCCTTGTGCAGGGCCCGTGTTCTTCCCAGAACAGGGTGGAGCAGGCCTATGGCTTCACCTAATATGGGCAAATCTTGGCTAACTGCCATTTCATTGGCTGTCCTGTGTCCAAGGGCCCATTGGTCTCGGGCTGCATTGGATAAAAGGGAGGTCAGCAGAGAGCATGCTGCCTTTAGCCCTTTGCCATTACACAGTGTGCTGTGCCCGTGCCTGTGATACCTCCACGCATTTGGCCTGCACCGCCAGCGTGACACCGCAAGACGTCCTGCCTGTACCTGAAAGCCTTCTGCCCAGACGGAAGCCCTGGAGAGAATACAGATCGTCCAGAGAACCAGGAACAGGTCAGAGATCGTCTGCCTCCTTCCCCAGAAGCCCAGGGGAGACTCTAAAGCCGCTGACGGCTACCGACAGCAACCCCGCCTTGGGTACTGTCAGATAATAATTTTGTGGGTAAATGCCAAAGCCTCTTGTAATTATTAATTGCCTTCTGCCCTAAGCAGAAAGTTGCTCCTTTATGTCCTATGCTTATCTAGTGAGCAAGCGGTATACTGACCGCAAAGCCTTCTCTTCCAGTTTATATCGAGTTTAATTAATATATATATATTGAACAACTATTTCCAGATTCTGTTATAACCTGTACATAGTTTCCTAATGTTGCAAAGAGCCTGTTAATATTATTGTTAAATGGTGATCGGGGTGATGCGAGTTTTGAATATTTAATATTAATAAACTGTTAATATTTTTATATATCGTCTTGCATTAATTAATTTACCCCATCCCCTTACAACGTGTAGGGCCAAAGAAGAGCTGCAAATTCAAACCAAAACTGAGTTATGATGGGCTTGTTAAAACATGCATGTATCCAAGTTAGACTGAGGTTTGCTTACCATTATCATAAGTTTAGATGATGTAATGATGAAGAAACAGTGACATGATACAGATAGACCTGTGAATGACTATCTCCTCCAACATACTCTGATATCACTGAAGCAGCAAAACACAACCCCCCGAGTCTTCAAATAATGGACTATTAAGAATGAAGTTCTTAAAGTAAGTTCAGCTGAACACGATCCCTGTATCAAAAGTAAAATGTTTTTTGTTCCAAAAGAAAATTTGCCTTCTTACACTTGTGCAGAGGAGCAGTTTCAGAAAAGAACAAAACTTCCTTTACATTATATTACTGAATTGATCTCCCTAAAAATCAAAATCCAAAGCACTCTAGAAGATACTATACAGGAAGGTATGCCCAGTAAAAATAAAGTGCCAGTAGCCCAAATTATTAAAGGTTCTTTTGACCCTCCTACAGCCTTCTTGATGTAAAATGAATCCACTTGCTGAGACTTTCAGTCTCACAGATGACTGCAACGTCACAATCACAGAAACACTGAGGTTGGAAAAGACGCTCAGAATCACCAAATCTGACCAATAACCCTACTCTACAAGGTTCACCCTAAACCTCATGTACCACATCCAAACGACTTTTAAACACCTCCAGAGTTGGTGACTCAACCACCTCCCTCTGGACAGCCCATTCCAATGCCTGACCATGCTTGCTGTGAAAATCTTTTCCCTAATATCCAGTCTAAACCTACCCAGTTACAGCTTGAGGTTTTTACTTTTGTTCTATCACTGATTACCTCTGAAAAGAGACCAACTGACAAACCCTTGCACAAACTCCCATGCTTAGCATCTATGCTGCATTACAGTTTTTAGATGCTTCATCACATACTTAACTAGTTATCCCAGCAACCATATTCTCACTGATACACACAAGAGCCATTTCCTCCAGGAATAAAATAGTGTCCTACACCAACAACTTTACAATCCTCATACCCTGTAATTTAGCAAAATGTCAGAACAGACTTTTATGTTCGCTCCTTGAAGAAAGCACAGAAAATGCTACCCAGAATTACCATCCTTTTGTGAAAAGCCCATGACTACTACTCTCCTCCCTTCTCAGACAAAGAGCTGTGAACAACACAACTGGATGAACATCAGATGTGTCTAAGAGACAGAGTCCAGCATTCCTTGAACACAATCAGTAATCACTAAGTTTTCACTTAGAGAATGCAATTAAATTTTATTCGGGTTTAGTCACAAAGCAAGTTGATTTGTAGCCCTGAGTTCAGAGCTCCTGATGACTATTCAGGATGGTTAGTCCTGATGACTATCCAGTGATGGGGTCTCAACCCAGGGAGGTGGTTGGGGCCCCATCCCTGGAGACATTCAAGGTCAGGCTTGATGGGGGTCTGAACAATCTGATCTAGCTGGTGATGTCTCTGCTTATTGCAGAGGGGATGGACAGATGACCTTCAGAGGTCCCTTCCAAGCAGTGCATTCTATTCTGTGATTCCTACAGCCCAATTTCTATATCCTTCAAATCCATGCTTCCATGCTCTTAAAACAGGCTTGACACTGTTGACTTAAGAAGTAGAACAAAAAGCTGCTTCTGCAAGATGACTTAAAATTTAAATGTTTAGGTAAAGACAAAGACTTTAAAGCACTTTCCATAGAGGAGTTTGATGTAATGAGTTGTCAACTTTCTATAAGTAGTTTTCATTACTTTTCTCTGCTACTAGTTGCAGTTACCCACCCATCCAATATTCCAGCAGAACCTAGCAAGGTCAAACGCTGGGTTCAAGACAGTTACATGGCCCACCAGACAGACACTCAAACATACACATTTCAAAATTATGTCAGCATGTGTCCAAAGCAATACTGTCCACCAGTATGTTTTCATCCAGCTGATCTCCGTATTAAGCAAAGAGCAGAAACAACTGTACCGGTCATATGTATGCCTGTGACTCAAGGATGTGATCTATGCAAGACACAAACCTTTAGAATACGTTTTTATTCACTGTAATGAAGCATTAAACCCATCTTACCTGTAATTGGGATAAGTTTCCAGTGCATTCCAATGTCTCTGCTGTTTGAATTGGAATGTTGCCTGTGATAAACATGTTCTATAGGTGTGCTAGGACATGGACTGTAGTCTTCAAAACTACTTACACTTCCAGTGCTTGCTTCCTAAAAGACAACAAAAACTCTCAGATCAAACTTGTTTCTTGGTAGCTATTAAGGTTTTACATTCTAAATAGGTGCCAGTAAGAACACACCTCGGTTCACCAGCATATTGGCAATTTTGCCTTCAAGCAAGTCAAACTTGGAAATGTTGGAAATAAGGCACTTGAAGTATTTCATTTACCTCTTTTTGACAATTTCTGACAGATGTCTTTGAAGATCATTAAATATTTACTTATCATTAAATAACTAAGGCAGCCCTGAGCACACGTCTCAAAGTACAGAATCTCAGTGAGACAGGGAGGAAAGGGGACAAAGAAAGGGAAGAAATTAGTAAAACTGTCTGGTCCGTTGCTTAGTTTTTTTTCAGGTTGCTGTCTTGACAGCTGACTGCCTGCAACCAGTATGAAGCCCTTGAACAATCTTAACTTCCTCTCTACACAGTCAAATGCAAGAATGTACAGAGATTACAGGTAGAAAAAAGTCTTTCCTGCTCCATGACTTTGAAGGCTAGGCTTTGTGTATCAGTAACAGATCAGACAGCAACCACTCTGTATGTTTTCTAGCAGCAGCTGGGGCACTCAATCCTACCACAAGAGCCTTCTTCAAGGGTGTTCTGCCAGTTGTATGCTTCCATGGAAAGCATGCATGGAACACATACAGAACAGTCAGTCTCACCTCTGTGCCTGGCAAGATCATGGAGCAGATCCTGCTGAAAGCTCTTCTAAGGCAAATGGAAAACAAAGCAGAGGTGATTGGTTGTAACCAGCATGGTTTCACCAAGGGCAAATCTTGCCTGACAAATCTGGTGGTTTTTTATGATGAAGTCACAGCGACAGTGGACAAGGGAAGGGCAACTGATGTCATCTACCTGGACCTGAGTAAGGCACTTGACTTTGTCCCACATGACATCCCGGTCACCAAGGTGGAAAAACATGGACTGGATGGGTGAACCACTCGCTGGATAAGGAATTGGCTGGATGGTCGCACACAGAGAATGGTGATCAGGGGCACAATGTCCACCTGGAGACCAGTGACAAGTGGCATCCCCCAGGGGTCAGTGCTGGGACCAGTGTTGTTTAACATCTTTGTCAGTGACATGGACAGAGGACTCAAGTGCACCCTCAGCAAGTTTGCAGATGACACCAAGCTGTGTGGCACAGTCAGCTTACTAGAAAGCAGGGATGCCATCCACTGGAGAGGTGGGCCCAGGCCAACCTCATGAAATTCAACAAGGCCAAGTGTGCCTACCCAGGTGCAGGACTTGACAATTGCAGGACAATCTCAAGCACAACTCCAGGTTGGGTGGTGAATGGCTGGAGAGCAGCCCGGAGGAAAAGGACCTTGGGGTCTGGGTTGACGAAAAGCTCAACATGAGCCTGCAATGTGCGCATGCAGCCCAGACGAGTCCTGGGGTGCATCCAGAGAAGTGTGGC
>VWYK01021140.1:9244-20072 GCA_013399775.1 Semnornis frantzii | reverse complement strand
TATATATATATATTTTTTTTTAATAACAGTGTACATTTCTGAGATATGTTTTTTTTATCAAACTGAGTTTAGTTTGGTTTTTAAATCAGAAAGAAAAAAAATAAACAAATGTGTTTTACCTTGGTTTTGCTGCTGAATGGCATTAAAAGTACAGAGAGAAACTAATTTTCTTTTGTTTCCTGAATACTTGGCATTTAGCATCTGTTGAACACTTGTAAATCATGGTAGTTTTACCTTTTCTATTAACCACAAGTTTTAAAATTCGATTTTTCTCTAATACATGGTGTTTGGTTTGGTTTTGGGTTTTTGGGTGTTTGTGTTGTTTTATTTTTTTTTCGTAAAGACAAAACAAAGAAATAATTTTTAAAAATTACACAGAAGAAAAAAGACAACCCAAACAAAAACAACAACATGCAAACAAATGAATAAAAGGCAAAGCACACCAGAACACTCTACCTTGCCTAAGCCCATGAATACCAAAGTTATCTCCATACATGGGTTTTTCAGAGTAGAAAAGAGATGTCTGGCTTACAAAGTTGATGATACATGCTAACTGTAATGAAAAGTAAACCCAAATAAAATACCATAAAGATAAGGGAACCAGCTGAAAAAGAACCCTATCACATTTACTCTAGTAGTCACTGGGAAAAAAAGTATGCATGACATCGTTGTAACAACTACATTGAATCGTCATCATAAGTTGCTCCTCTGCAAAAGACTGATCTATCTTCCAGATCTAAAATATTTAATGCAAACTATTAAAAAAAAAATTTAAAAAGAACGAAAAAATAAAAGTGATATTATACATTACATAGTGTGCATAGCCCACAGGTTTTCCATTATATTGAACAAATTATGGTCATCTCCCTCCCTACATCTTGAGATCTGCACCCAATCTCTTTCCTGGTGGAGAAGATTCTTCCGTGGGCTCAGCTTCTTGTGCCAAGGCTGGATTTCTCCAAATGGCAGAAAAGGATGGGAGCAGGCACATTGTCCTCAGGTTCACTCAGGAGAAAGGAATTGCCCCATCAGTTCCAAGAAGAGCACTGACACACCAGAAAGCAAGCTGCACTTTTCCTTTTTTAACATGGTGTATTTATACTCAAGAGAATGCAGCTCACTTGCAGTATCAACACAGGTCAGAGACTATACTTTAATCACAGAGGAGGCATGTGTTTTTAAAAGTCTTCTGCTATATCCTGAGAAGAGTATGCAGTTTAAAGGGTATGCTGGATTTAGGGGCAAAAGGATGTATCTAGGGCTTGTGGTGAAAACAAAAAAATAAATACATACATATATACATAACATTGTTATGTAGTAAAAACTACACATCCAGCCAAGATTACAAGTCCATTTTACTGCACACTGTAAAAACATGTGAACATGAAATTACCTTTATTTCCAAAAACTTGTAATGCGAGAAAGAAGATAATTTTTTAAGTTACTTAAAAAATATGAATGCCCAGAAATATACTAATAGATAGGTCTCGGTAAAGTTCTTGCAAGCTTTATATTTTTATTTGGATGAGTTAATTTTTCTTAGGTTGTTCAAAACTGAAGAAAATCATGAGTTCATGTGAGTGGTGTCATTGACATGGCAGGAAAAGCTTCTCAAAAGCTACACCACCACCTGTACCATACCACAATGGAGACGCATCTTCTTCTCCCCTTTCCAAGATCATGCCATGCTGGCCCACAGAAAACTGCAGTAAAAGTATTAGCTTTGATCTGAAAACAGGATAGCTGTGATGTAGACCAATTTTAACTGCTGGATCAAGCTTCTACAGTATCAAGACAGTTGTTTCTGTACCATTCCACATGTTACTTCTAAAGCTCCATTCATTCACACCAAAACAGCTCACTTGTATTGGCAAGTATGCCCTAAAAATCAGAAGCAAGCATTGCTTTCCCACATCTTGGATGTCCTACTGTAAATTTTCTGTTTACAAATTTGAGCAACCAACAGAAAGCACACTTGGTTCTTAAATCTGTTCCAAGTGAAACTGATTAAGGAGAGAGAAGAATTATAAAACTGCTTTCTGGAGCAAATGAACAAGAGGACACCCTGAGCTAGGTCCTACAACTGCTACATTCCTTGAGGTGACCTTACTCAGGGTAACACTGTTTCTCATTCAGGACAAAGGAAATTCAGTTCCAAAATCCATTGGGAGTTCTATTTTTTCCAGATAAGACCAACAAACTCAAATAACTAACAGAAGCCAAGTGTGCCCCAAACTTAATTTGGCACGAATGTTACATAACTTCAGTTTTCTATCCTCTTTATACTGGGAGAAAACGTCCTGGCATGAGCATCTACGCATGAACTTGACAGATTTGAATGATCTGCAACCCCAATATACCCAAGGAGGCCACAAAGCAGAAGTGCCCTGAACACACAGGAAATTCATTACTTCCAGGAAGTTTCTTAGCATGTATTTATTTGTTTATTTTTAAGCTGTCCTATCTGAAATGAGGACAGGGATAGCGGCACAATTTCTACATGTGGTTCTAGTGTAGCTAGACCTGCAGCAATACAGCACTAGCCACTACTGTTAATTCCTAGATAAGATAACAGAAATACAAAATAAAATGAATAAAGGTCTCATCCAGTGAACTGCGAAGAACCCAGAATATAAAGTGCATCATACAAGTCCTGTGTTCCTACTAAGGCCGAGTACTGCTGCTGTTCTCTTACTCCGTCTCAAAACAGCATGAATCTTCAGCCATGTGCTAACTCCTCTCAACACCAACTGATTCCAGAGAACCTCAGAGAAATTTCTCAGGTCCCTGCTCCACAGAATATCAGTACTGATCATCCACTTCCCCTCCGCCTTGCCCATGACTGAATCATACAACCAGTTCTCATCACTTGATGCAGTCAAAATTCTTTGCAGATGCCAGCTTGCAAGTAACTCTACATGTACACAAGTGGCAAGGTTAGGACCAGCTCTTGCCTAAATGCAGTTGTCTTTGCAAACCAGACATCTGAAGGCAAAGCTAAGCTTTACAAAAGTGTATCAGAAATCAAAGACTAGACCAAGTCCCTCCTCAAATAGACTCTGACCAAGACAGCAGGGTTCTGGCCTGATCAATGGCCAGACTTGGCATAGCATCCCAAAACAGAGTGAATGCTCTTTCTTCCGTGCAATCCAAGAGTTCGGCAATACTGCTGCAACACAGCAGTCATGGCAGCCACAAACACAATTTAGGTGGAAAACCAGAACATAAATAAAAGTGAAAAAAAAGTGCTTTTGTTGTTTTTTTCCTAAGAAGTAGAAGACTTTGCTTTTTGGCCACATAACATTTAGAAATACACTACTTGTTTGAGTCACTTGCCAGATTGTTGACAAAACAACAGAGAACAAATCAATCTGTTATGGCAAATTGCTCACATGTACAGAAAAGGATTTTTATTAAAAAAAATGAAGTTATAGAAGTAATAACAAAACCCAAAAAATGCTCCTTCAGAAGACACAGGTCTACCTCTCTTCCAGTGCACACAAGCTGTATTTTCATTTAAGGTGCGGCAGAGCTAAGATTTTTTCATAAATTGAGGAAAACTAATTTAACTCATTTGCTCAATTTTATGCAAGAAAACCAAAGAGTAATCAGTCATCTCTGACACTGCTAGACACTGTAAGAGGGAGCAGCCAGTGTTTTCAGCTGCGCCTACAAAGAATTGCTATTTCACCATCACACACACCAATAGCCATCTCCAAAATCGTCCTCTGTCATGCCATTAAGTTCTTCACTCATCAAGAATCAGTTCTGAAACATTTTTTTACTGATACTATGTGCATTTATGCACATGAGTGCATGCATACTGTGTGGATTTCTTTCAGACATCCCTTAAATAGAAAAACACATGTTAATGATGTAGCACAAAACTCTTGTAAATGCTCTCTTTCCACTTTCAGCAAGCTTACTAGAAATAACATCAACTCAGTAGTCCTTGAGAAGTGAGATTATGAGTTAGTACTTGTTAGCTAATCCAAAAGGTCTTCTACAAATCTAGTAATTATACTTGATTTCATACACAAAGGTCCCATTAAATTCTTTACCATTTTGTATGTGAAAAGATTAAAACTTCAGCAGTAATTTACTTAAGGAGCATTTCCACAGCATTAATTACCTGCAGACAGCAACACCACACAGATTTTAACACGGTGCACTGGAAGCCATGCAATATTTTAGCTTGCACACACATACTTTTGCCATTTCCTTGTGTTTTGGATTTTTTTGGTGGTTTGTTGGTTTTGGTGGTGTTTTTTTGTTTGGTTGGGTTTGTTTGTTTAAAATAAAACAAATCAACTCTTGACAATTCCAAACCTACCAATATCTTCTAGTACTCTAGGTCAAAATGATATCTGGTTGAGAAGCTGGATAATTCCCAATTATGAGAAAAGAAGTGAGAACTGAGGTTGCAAAACAGTGACGCAGCCAGATAGAGTAACACCACAACAGCAGTCTGAGTAAAAACTCAGACTGAGTCAAAAATCTCTTATGAGGCATTACTGCACAAGGATATTGCAACAGCGTACCGTCATGATACAGTAAGTCTTAACACGGGTGCTACAGAAGAAGGGAACATTTATCCCACAATTATTCTGGTTTCGCCATCTCTAATCTGCAGGCCAGGTTGACAAACCAGAATTGACAGAAATGTCACATGAGATGAAGCAGACTGTGTGACTGCTATGAGACAGACTACCAAAAAAACTGCCTTGCTTATGAAAAGGTGGCAAAAAAGGGAAAATATTAGCATCAGTACTTACACTTTAAAAAGCCCTGTGCCACTAAAAGGCAAGGCAGAAGGGAATACCTGCAGACCCAGGGATGCAAGATTATTTAAAGTAAAAAGACGGGAAAACCTATTGTCTCTCAATTTCCAGTACAAGGGTTTCAAATTTTGACCCTTACGAAGTTATATCCAGATCCATTTGCTTCTGTGTTTTCATTGACAGACTGAAAAATGTATGTCCCTTCCTTCCCATTATGCCTAGCACTTAAATATTTAAAAACCTGAAAAATGCAACCAACATCCACAAAATCATGCAACATTAATCTTCACCTTCTGGACATGTAGGAATTGCTATACAAAAAGCAAACTGAAACAGCAGCCCACTGGCAAAACACTGCCATACTTGCCCCGTGCATTTTGAAGTGATCATGGAATTGAATGTAAAAATAAACATCACACACCAAGCAACTGCTAGCAATGGCTTAATTTTCATGCAAGACAGTACGAATAAAAACAATTTCAATTTCATTTTTTCAGTTCCACTACAGTTGAATGGAAGGAAAGTGGCCCTAGCAGAAGATGTATTTTCTTGCTGACCTCCCCAGAGCAAGAGGATGCAGTTAGGTAAATGTGGCCTAGGGGGCAAGGGAATGGAGCTGGGAGAGGGCATTTGTAAATGGGGAGGGGATCCTGGCTTTCCTTAGCCAGATGGGTTTACCACAGAGGCCAGCCCTGGATGGCACAGCTCCAAGCTGAGGCAAGCCAAGGCAAGTGGCATTCACTCTGGGCTGCCAAACTGCAGGCAATCAGAGCCAGCAGCACTTTGGGCTGTCTGGTGGGTCCCTGGACAGAGAAACAGCAGTGGGCAAGAGCCTACTACCAGGAGCAAGAAAGCAAGCAGAGGAGCGCTGCTTTAGGACAGCATGGCAGATATGGGCATTTTAGCTCTCTCATCAGGATATGCTAGAGACAGTCCACTATCAAGAGAATTGGAAGGAAAAGGCACTTACACAATTTAAAGGGCAGCAGCAAAAATTACTGTTTTTTCTACAGTATACAGAGGAGCATTAGTGAAAGGTGCTGCATGTTTATGCATCGTTTTTAAATACCACAATTATGAAACACTCACTGAGGGGGGAAAGAAAAAACAGAAGAAAAAGCAGAAGAGACACCACGCCTGTAATTAAGACATTTTAAAAAAAATATGGTACTCTATGTATCTCATTGCTTTCCCCATAAACACTCTTTTTTTTTGCTATCAGTCCTCTTCTGAGTCATCCAAACTGCAGTCTCCAGCCTTTGCCTCAAAACTCAAGCCAGGTTTTGAAATTAAAAACAAAACAAAAAAAACCCCAAATAAACTTGCAACTGTTTCATTCTTTACTACACAATCTCCAAAAGCAAAATAACCTTTTTGGTAACATCTGTATATGCCCTCAGCCTCTATACACTTTTCAATTTCATTTTTGCTCGGTTTAAAATTTTTCTGTGCTATGAAGGAGCTAACAGCTATCTCTTTACCTTCTCTAACTCATCTACGTTTACTGTCTATCCTCCTACTCTGGATCTCCTAGTGGGTAGCATATGAAACTGGTGTTCTGCCCCATTAATCCCCACCCTGACTTGTCTGCAGCTGTGGGGTTGCATGGAGGTGCTCCTCTGTGGCTGGCTTTCAGAGCTTCAGACTGTTCCCTATGGCTCTTAGCAAAATAATAATTTAGTGTCCAGGTGACAGTGCCTCAGAGGCTGCCTGGACTGCTTAACAAGTAGGGCTCACTCATCACTCAGAATAGAGAGTATCTGCTGAGGAAAATGGCAGCCTTGGCAGCCCTTACTGGGGACCTTCCTGGCGGTCCTCTGCAAGTAAATCTCTTCTGCTTCCTATTTACACAGACTGTATTTTAGAACAAGTTCCTATGACTACATCAACAGGTGCTAAAACCCCACAAACTTAGAATAGTTAAGAAGGTCACATGGAATGGGGGTTTCTTTCCTCTCTATAGTGTTGAACAAACTAAGCATAAATTTGATACAGAACTTATGTAGTGCAGCTCCTGAATTTTCATCAGGGATGACTTACAGTTCCTGCATGCGTGGTTGCATATGCCCTCAGCTGCCTCACTGAAGAACATCAGCCATGAACCCAGTACAGAGGTGACTGTACCCACCATCCAACTGCCACGCTCACTGACCACATTACATCCCCTCCTGAGAGCACCGCTGAGCTAGAGCAGAAACAATCACTTCATGCTCTTGTCCAGGTCTGCAGTAGGTTAGAAGTCCATCTGTTTACAGGACTGCCTTTTCCTGTGACCTATCTCTGTGCACAAAAGGTGAACACAGTTCAGTTCCTACTGCAACAAGCAAGCAAGGAGAGGAAGCGTCTGCTTGCTGCTTTTGTGAGCAGCCCCCACGTTCTCCCCCAAAAGGACTCTTTGTTGCTATTACTGTTCTGCAAACGGGCAAGTGCCAATTTCCACTCTGTCAGGACTAGTAAATGTTATGTTTGTAATGCCTGGTTGGTGAAAAGAAAATGACAGGCTTGTACATGAAAAGCCCAGGGTTGGTAGTGCAAAACAGCAAACCGGGAAGCTGCTTAGAGTAGAGCTGGATCAGTCAGCCCCAGCTCAGATTATACCTCTGCAAAGCTATAAAACTGCTTCTGTGGGGGAGAGCCATCATTCAAACGACAGCCTGCGATAAACCACAATCTGATGACTGTCACAGTCCCTTTGACACCAACACTTACCATCTCCTAGTGTTTACAGACTAATCGGTTTAGCCTCGTAACTGGCTGCATACGAGGCAGCTGCTCATCATGACTTGCATTTTCTTAAAGCCTCCCACAGACACCCAGGGCTCTGTAATTTCCTGCCCTCCTCCAGCTCAGACTGCCCTGAAAGTAGGAAGGAAAAAAGGCATTCATTTTTATGATTCCTGGGTCATGGAGAATTGTTACTCGTTTATAGTGAATACTCAGGATTTGATTAGCTACTTTTACACAACAGCCTTTCATACGAACCTATGAGTGAGTGGTTACTACCATAACAACTCCATGTTTTTGTCCTTCATTTTTCTATTTTCTTCTCTTTAAACAAAATATCTGAAAAACAGTTTTAACACCGGATTCTAGAAAGGTGTTATCGGGTATTGAAGTTGATATACTTGTAATATACATAGCCTTGTTTTATTTCTAACTTTTTAAAAAAGAGATTATATAAATAGGCTGCTTTGGTTGCTTAGAGCATCCGTCATTCAGTACTGGGGCACAGCTTTAACCATAATTGTACTACTGAATTAATCAGCTGCCTAATCATCATTCATTTTGCATCTATTTTTGCTAATTAAAAAAAACCCAACAACCTCCTAACAACTTTTACATAAATACTGTATTTGTTCTCCACAAAGACAGAAGGCTAATTTACTAGTGATTAACTGATTATCCAGTTTTATAGCTATCACTCTGCAAGTACTGGCACTCAGAGCCACAGGAAATGAAAAGGCCAAGTGAAGTCTGTCGCCCCTCACCTGCCGTCGCCCACAGTTGCCTGACTCAGAACAGGAAGGGCAATAGCCTTGGCCCCAGGCTGTGCACACAGGCGCTCTTTACCCCTCTTTACCAGCTGCGGCTGGTGGGGACAAAGGACAGGTCTTCGGTGGAAAATCTCTCCTAGAACTTTCTGTGAGTGCTTAATCGAGTACTAAATGACCTGGCAGGCCCCAGAAAAACCTGGCAGAGTCACCACGCAGAGCTGACAGCTCAGGGTGGTTATGAAGCCTCGAAAGACCCTTTGCCACAACGTGGAAATTAACTTCACTTTGTTCCCTCTGCCCAACTTGGGACACCTTAAGTCCAGTACAATGTAGATTCTGCAACAGCATTCCCTCTACTTAGGCCCCAGCTAACACCAACAAACTTTTGCTTCCAAAGAACAGCTGTCAGCATTTAAAAATCTGTCCTTTCCTGAGGGAGAAACCTGCCCAGCTCTCAGAAGCATGGGGAAGAACTGCCTCAGGTACCAGCTAATCCTTTCAGGCACGCATGCTGCGCTGAGAGGAGAATCGAACCACCACATCCCCACCAACTGCGCAACCCCCTAGGGTGATCTGAGAGCACACAAACTGCAGTGCAGGACATGATGCAGAGCATGCCCTGCAAGAACTGGCATTTTTTGTTTCTCATAACCTAATTATATTTAGTTGATAAATCAAATAAGGAAGGTAACTTTAACCTATGTAATTCTCATGAATTTTTACCATGTAGCTGTTGCTGACTTTGTCCTGGCTGCAGAGGTGTATGTAGCATAAGCAGCTGTTAAAGCAAGAATGAGTAAGGGTGACAACACTAACATTGATTTTGTAGGCAAGTGCTGTTTAGCTCTCTACAAATTCTCTATCAGAACATTAAAGACATTACCACTCTCAAACACTCTGCTCCCCATAGTGGGATAGACAAATCAGTTCCACAATCAGGGATGGGCATTTCAGATCACTATGGCACCTTGGAGTTTTGCCACTATGTGTTTCAAAAGTAAGAGGAAAACCCCACTCAGTCACATGTAATTTTTTAATAATGTATAAAGAACCGCTTTTAAATATTCTTTTTTTTTAACCAAACTTAGTAACAACTTCAAATGGGAAAGTAGGCAAGAAAGAGAATGTTTCAGCTATGCCATGAAGTCATCTGTTTTTTTAATGAACTGGACAGAAAGAGATAACTGAGTATTTAGTGAGATACATGAGACACTCATTTCACTGTTAGCCTAATTCCTGAACTGAAAACCACACTCAGAATAATATGTTGCAATATTTATACCCAAGGTTTAGATGTCTATTTTTTTAAAAAATCTTATTATTTCCCTAGTTGTATAGTGCTGTCTTTTAAGAAACTCTAGGGCAGGAATATAGACTTGGCCTGCTAGAAGAACTGATTCTGTTTTTTCATCTACTTCCTGCCACAGAGTCTCTGCCATGGGACAAGCAAATTACTTTGGATCTCTGCTTTTTTCTCCCAACACCCCAAACCTTTTCCTTTGCTATATGAACAGAAGTGATTGCCATTACATGAATAGCATGTGCAGCCTACTCCCAGAACTCAACCAAAAGAGCGCATTCCAGGATGCAACATGGTATAACCATGCCTGAGGCTTGGTTATACGGCTGTCATTGGATATATTTATTGCGTGATACCAGACCAAGACACATTATGGTGACACAGTAACCACACTGTGGTTCATGACCAGCGCTGAGTCACAACACATAATCCTCTACTCCTTCCAAAGGCATTACAGAATCTTCTCCAACTGGAATTTTCATTACAAGGGGCTAAATTACTCCCTTGGAAATACAACAGAGACAGAATAAACCATCTGCCTTTGTAGATTTCTTTGTAAGTAGATAACAGAGCTGAGAGGATGATGTTATTTTGAGGAGTGGGGGAAAAGGTATTAACATAAAAAGAGAATCCTATGAAGAACTGCATGCATAACTAACACTAACCTGATGCACCAGAAAAGGTGCAACTCAGCGGAGCTGTCTGAGGAGGATCTGCCTTGCAGTGCATAAAGTTAAGCACAAGGATTAATGCATTCTTAGTGAACTAAGGAGGAAACACTATTTATAACAGAAATCTACTCTTCCACTTAATAAAGCTGCTGAAAACAGTTTCATCCTGATAGGAAATGAAATCGACTGACATCCCTCATATACAGGAATACCAAGAATACTGAAAAACACATAGGACTAATTTTCATTAAAACGTTTCAGAAGAAAACAGCATGATATTTATAAAAGTTATCTTTTTTGGCTTCGTTTCATACAGAAAGCACTTCAACAGAACTTTAACAATGCAAAATTATGAGAAAATATTTTGGCAGCTACCATTTATTTAATACCAGACTGAAATGCATTCAGAAAGGCAAAATGCAGAAGCACAGGTTTTTGTTAATGTTTACAAAAAGATATGCGGCAAACACATTAGACAGTATGTATTTATAAGACACAAGACGTTCATCTGACTGTATAGCCCAACTACAGATAGTTTATAGTCTTACTTAAAACCTGAATAACGGATACAATCTTAGATAC
>VWYK01021138.1:0-14895 GCA_013399775.1 Semnornis frantzii | reverse complement strand
ATTGGCACAGGTTGCCCAGGGAGGTTGTGGCTGCTCCCTCCCTGGAGGGGTTGCAGGCCAGTTTGGACGATGCCTTGAGTGACCTGTTCTAGTGGGAGGCGTCCCTGCCTATGGCAGGGGGTTGGAACTAGATGATCTTTGAAATCCCTTCCAACCTTACCATTCTATGATTCTATGGATCTGGAAGCCAGCAGGAATTTGATATCTGAGCAAAACATAAGAGTGTTTAGCTTTCTTATTTTTCCTTCTTATTATGAACAATGGCCAGGATGACTTTGTTTTTCATAATTGCAAAGAAATACTACTTCCTCACTTAATTCTTCTTATTTCTGTGCAGTAGTGAAACACCATCTTTTTTCCACACTGTCTGATATTTTGAGAAGCCTATAAGTCTTTTAATTTCACTAGCTTGATGCCCTTCAACTAAATAATGTTAAACCAAACCTCTTTGTACACTACAGTCTTGTCACTGAAATTGCCATCATTGCTGCAGAAGTATTGTACCCCCAGGTGTTTAGTCTAGACTAACAGATTGTCAGACACTTATTAACCATTTCAGTATTGATTCCTCCTTTCCCTCATACTGTACAAAATGGTGCCCTAAATATTTGTGACATTGTTCATTAAATGTGGTGAGCACATCACAGGAGAAATTAGTCCTATGTCAAGAATGAAAACTAGTCAGTATCAGGTTAGCTGCAGAAGACTGATGTTCTAATTATGAAAGCCAGTAGGCTGAATTTAACCTGGAGTGGAACAGTGTGATGGTGTCTGTAACTTGTTGAGCTTTTGCTATTAGGAAACAAGCAGATAGGACTTGGGTTTTTGAGAGATGGAAAAAAAGAGTGGGGATAGGATCAAATCATACTGATGTAGCAGTTTTCTTCAGTGAACTGATCAATCCTGGTAACGCTTTTAAAACCATCGTCTTTCATCAAACCTGCTGTGAGCAGGCATTTTACTGGCTGCTTTAAGACACTAGGGTGACTGAAAGACCAGAGGGAATTAATTCTGGTCTCTGCGGGTAAGACCAGAATTTGCAGTGTTGGTCTGTAGATTGATGCAAACAGTGGCAAGAACCTCACCATATCTTCTGAGGTTCCATTCACTTAAATCTGAAGTGTTTCTCTGTGTGGGGTCACTTCAGAAAAGTGTAATGAAGTAGGCTGCTCAAATGTAACATTTGAGGTAGATGCATGAAGTAGTTACTATTGAATATCTGATGTGTGCTAAATTAATGTCCTCTTACTTTGCAGAAATGTGCATATCTCTTCATATAATG
This sequence comes from Semnornis frantzii, assembly GCA_013399775.1. Classification (NCBI taxonomy): domain Eukaryota; kingdom Metazoa; phylum Chordata; class Aves; order Piciformes; family Ramphastidae; genus Semnornis; species Semnornis frantzii. The sequence goes on along the minus strand of VWYK01021138.1, from coordinate 13,613 downwards.
AGGCTTAACTTCCTTTAATAACCCTTTAACTAACCTCACTGTAGGCAGATTGGAAACGCTGTGCAAGCGTAGAGCAAGCTGCATATTCTGGCCAGTTTAAATAACTGCAGGTACATGTTGCAGTCATTGACAGGCAAGAAAAGTGATCACATCTGCCCTAGGACATGCTCCTTGATGCTCTCAGAATTCATTTTTTGTTGCATTGACCATTTACGTAAGGCTTACCTGGATTCACAGTGGACTTGAATTAACCATCCCCTATGGAGTGTTCAGACCGACTCAGCTGTCTCTGCATCACTCATTCTCTGCAATCAAATATTTCTGCATCTCCCAATGCATCCCATATTAACAAGCTTATCTCCACATCAGTTTGGGTGTTGGAGACTTAATATCAAGTCTGTATTGTATAAATATACCTCACAGTTCCTTAATCAACATGTTATTCCTGTTTTAATGATGGAGCAGCTGTGGTGTTCTGATAGGTATTATCAACTGTTCTCCTCTTTATCTACAGACTCTCTGTATGTATTTATAGATGCATGATAGGCAAAGTACTGTTTCCAGAACAATGTATGTTTTACTCCTACAAAAAGAGTAGGTTTTGATGTTCTGTGGTAGTTAGGGGATTTTTGAATAATCAAATATTTTTAGCTTTTGGCTGTTCAGAGAAACATTTTGCTTGGCATTTTTCTTCCAACAAGTTAGGAGTGTCAAAAATAGTACGCAAGTTGAAAAAGAAAAAAATCAGCCACTGAAAATGTTTATGGTGAAGGAACCTCATGACTTCACACCTTAATATTGTGATGTGGGATGTGTCTGTCTGAACCTTGGGGCCTTGGACTGCCATTTTGGGAGGCAAGGAGTTAGTTGGGGATGGAAAGACTGGAGTTTGTATTCTTTCTGCTCTGTTACCCATTGCTATCTTCATGGATCTGACACACTGTTTATCTGACAGTGCTCTCAGTACTGCTTTGCCAGGGAAAATTGCACAAAACAAGCCCAGTGCATCAGCGTTTTCATTGTGTCTTAAGCTGAGCCTCCCTTCACATGGTCACATCCCCTTTTTAATCTGGGATTCCATGTCCCTTTCCCAGTCCAGCCTGTTTCTGTGGTGTCTATTGCTCGTCTCCCTGAGCTTCTGTTTCTGTGGTTTGGGTGTTTTTTGTGTGGCTGAGCGTTAAGACCTGCAGGACTTTTGGAAGTGGTGTTGTTTAGGGGTTAGGCAATACACTGATTTAGTGTTAGTGGTTTTTCACAAACGGAGGTGATGGCTGCGTTCAAGTTGGATTTCCTCCCAGAGATGATGGTGGATCACTGCTCCTTGAATACTAGCCCTGTGTAAGTATTTTGTCTGTGTCTTTGTATCTGAAAGGATAACTAGACAGCTGGAATTGCTGTCTCCAAAGCCTCTGCTGTCGGGTGAACCATCCTTGAAAGCGGACAAAAGAGATTAGAGAGCTGCAGTTTGTTTTCTCGAAGAAATCCTAGTGGACATTAACAACTCATGATAGATTCTGGATAGCAAGAGAAACAATCTGATCATCTTAGGGGCGAGGCTAAGGAGCAATAAAGCTGTTTGGCAATACTGTTTATAATGTGCTACAGATGCTGATATAAAATATTAAATTATAAAACTATTGTGAGAACAGTTTCTGTTCTTCCTTGCTAATGATTGCAGACTAAACATTTTAGTTAGGAATGACAGGTTGCTTGTATACTGTTGAGATGATATTAAGAGTTGCCCAGTTTGTGCCATGCTATGCTCTTGAAGCTACCCATAGCATAGAAGGCAGAGCTAAAAATTATTCCTGGAAGAGGATAAGTAATTTCCATTTGTTCTGAACTGGAATGGAGAGGCACTTAATGAAAAAAGGTAGTTTGGCATTTCGCAAAAGCTATTGCTTGCCTTTGGTTATTTGGAGACATGCTGACTCTTTCCGAGTGGAAAGGTACAGGGGAATGAAAGGATTTATGATGGTTCTCTTCCCTTCTAGGAAGAAGCTTTGTTGGTTTTGAGGTCTGTTCATGTAGCTATAAAATTATTAGTGTTCCTAACATCAGTTTTTCCTTAGGTTCTGAATAGTCCGAGGGGAAAATTTTACTAAATGTTACCTGGTTTGGAAATACTTTTTTTTAAAAAACCTTTAGATTTAAATTCTATTCAAGTGAAAACACAATTGCAGATATGGAGTAAGAACAACACTCTTTACTGTGCAGTGTGCAGCTAACAAGCTGTTAAAAATAGATCTTGAAGCAGAGATGGAGAGAGCTGACTGCTCTGGAAGAAGACCACCTATATTCTTCAACAGAGAGCTTGGGGATGCAAGGAATTGTTGTGTAGTTACTGTTCCATTACTCCCTGTGTCCTTTCTAGATTATGCAGGACCTGGTCAGCAATTTTAACCTATTAATTGCTGTAACAACAATAGTTGTTACTGTCAGTCTTCTACAGAGACACCTGTTGTGGTACACCAAGCCATGGTTACTGATAGCAAGACTGAAAACTCCCTGGTTTCACAAAAAAACATTGCCTCATAAACCTTGAATGAAACTTGCCATCTGTTCACTTGTACCAATTTTTAAAAATTGTAAGTTTTATTTTTCAGTTTTAAAATGGGTGTTTGCCCTAGGAAACAGTTCCAGATAGTCACGTTTTAGAACAACCCAAAAAAAAAAAAATTTGTTATCCTCACCTTTACCAGGAGATCGTTCCTGTGGACAGACTGAGTTTAGGTCCCTTCCTGTTCTGGTTTCATTTTCTGTAAAATATACAGGGTTGAACTAGTGATAGTTTGCAGTTACCTCAACAATCCCAGATGTTGACTACATTATAAGAACAAATGTTAAGAGAGATTTTAAACAGTCGTGTAGAGTGCTTGTTGAGAATGATGCTTCTGAATATTCTCTGCTATGCAGGACTGTGAATACACAGGACTCTCATATTTTACTCTTATATTTTAATAATTTACATTTCTGTGTGTAGAATATTTTTATTATCTTGCTGTAAGTGTGCTGCATCTAGAATCTGTGGAAAGAAATAAACCAGGAATTCCTTCTTGTTTTTCGTAGCTCAAAGAAAATGAATGGCACACTGGATCACCCAGACCAACCTGATCTAGATGCCATCAAGATGTTTGTGGGTCAGGTCCCACGGAGCTGGTGCGAGAAGGATCTAAGAGAACTTTTTGAACAGTATGGTGCTGTCTATGAAATCAATGTCTTGAGGGACAGGAGCCAAAACCCTCCTCAAAGCAAAGGTGAGACACTTCTGTACTTCCTGTGCGATGTCTGGGATCTTAGCAGTTTCACATAGTTACAGTCTTAGCTGTTTGCCTGTACAAGTGCCTCTGGAGCTCTGTGTGACCAAGCATGCACACAAGCCTAGGCTCTGTAAATCTCTGTGTCTAATTATAATGGGCTCTCATCTCATCATTTGCTGAGCTGAGGAAGATCACCAGTTTTTCTTCAGAGCCCTGAAGTGATGGGGATTCTTGAAGAGAATGGATTGTAATTGCAAAGCAGAACATCGAATTAATACCATGTTGCTCCAGAGCATCATTGTGACATTATGAAGTGATCAGTGTTGCTGGATGTGGCACAGTTTCAGATAAAATATGAAATTGAATTCTTAGTAATTTCCATACATCAGATCTAACAAAATGCTGTACCTGGCTTTGCAGGTTTTGCTTTAGTTAGATGCGGTATCTTATTTCCTGTGAAACTAGGTATGGTTTTGGTACTAGCAAATAATTGTCAAGTTTGATAGTGGAAGGCACCAACAGTGATTTGGCAGGTGTATATAACATTTGCTTTGAGTACTGGTGGTATTGGGTTAGTTCTGAATAGATCCTATTTTATTACACTTAGAAATCTTTTTTTAAATAATTGCCATCAGTAGTACCCGCCCATTTCAACATGTAACATCTTCTACTTGTCAGATGTTTTGCACCTTGCCGCTAGAAGTGGGACTTGACAACGTCTGTACAGCCTGTGAGGATTCAGCGTGTTCTTTCTCCACTAACATTTTGTTTCATTGCAGGGTGCTGTTTTGTTACATTTTATACCCGTAAAGCTGCACTAGAAGCACAGAATGCTCTTCACAACATGAAGATCCTTCCAGGGGTAAGAGAAGATGCTTTATTGAAACTATCCTGTTTTTCTGAGCTCTGGCACCACTGAGATACAAACCTATGTCATTTAGTCCTCAAATAATTTTTTAAAAGAACAATAAAAAAAAAAAGTGTTAGATTTGTGTGATAGCAGATCTCAAGGGAATTTTGGAGCATTTGGAAGAATATAGTAGTGAGGTGGGTGGGCATGGCTCCTGTAATACTCTGTAAGGAGGAAGGATGATATCATTAGGAAAGCTTTTCTTTCTGCTAGAAATATATGCACTTCTGTAGAGGCAGTTTAGGCTATCATTTCTTTCTTCTACGATTCCTGTGGGCATGTATTTCTTGTAGCATAAAATGAATGCATCTAGGATCAAATAATCTTATATTTCAGATGCACCATCCTATCCAGATGAAACCAGCGGACAGTGAAAAGAGTAATGGTAAGCTCCATTAATATCTGAGTTTGGTATTGTTTGTGCTAATAGGGAAGCTTGAGGATTTTCCTTTTAGTTGAACCATTTCCGATGAAGTCGTCTTGAATTGGCACCTGATGTTTTTAAAGAAAAATCAAACAAACAAAACCAACAGTCAAACAAAAAACACAAAAAAGGTGTGTTTTCAGTATAGTGACTCATTGTCTCCCACCACTGCTGCTTGTGGTAGAACCATGTTGTCAATTGGGGAAACATCCAGTGAGTTCTTTTTTGTACTAAGGTGGTTTAAATCGTTGTTGAGAACACTAACAGTGGGATTGAGTGCAACCTCAGCAAGTTTATGGATGACAGCAGTCTGTGGTTGATACAGAAGGAAGGGATGTTATCCAGAGGGACCTTAATAGACTAGAGAGATGGGCCTGTGTGAAGGCTGACAAGGCCAAGTGCAAGGTCTGGCACCTGGGTCAGGGCATTCCCAAACACAGATCCAGGCTGGACAGTGAGCAGATTGAGAGGAGCCCTATGGAGAAGGACTTGGGGGTATTGGTTGATGAGAAGCTCAATATGACCCAGCAATGTGCATCTGCAGCTCAGAAAGCCGGTTGTATGCTGGGCTGCATCCAAAGCAGCATGAACAGGTTGACAGCCTTGGCTCTCCTGAGATCCCACGCGCAGTACTGGGCCCAACTCTGGGATCCCCACTGTAAGCAGCAGCAAGTCCAGAGCAGAGCCATGAAGGTGATCTGAGGGCTGGAGCACCTCTTGTGTGAGGGCAGGCTGAGAGAGTTGGGACTATTCATCCTGGACAAGAGAAGGCTTTGAGGAGACCTCATTGTGGCCTTTTACTGCTTAAAGGGGACCTACAAGAAAGCTGGAGGGGAACTTTTTTACTATAAGACAAAAGGCAGTAGCTCTCAATTGAAAGAGGCTAGATTTAGATCAGATGTAAGGAATAATTCTTCACTGTGAAAGTGGTGAGGCACTGGAACAGTCTGGTCCAGATAGGTTATGGATGGCCCATCCCTGGGGGTGTTCAAGGCCAGGTTGGATGGGGCCTTGAGCAAGCTGGTCTAGTGGAAGGTGTCCCTGCCCACGGCAGAGGGGTTGGAGGAACTAGATGATCTTTTAGGAGAATTCTTTCATAGTATTGTTGGGAGGAGATTAGAACAGGTTCTCTAGACTGAAATCAGTTTTGGATTATACACACATATGTGAATATCCTGGGAAAGTAATGGAAAGATGAAAAAGTAGTCAGTGGAATTTTAGGGTGACAGTTATGAGGCTGTTACATAGCTTGTGCTAAAAGGTATGGGTAAAAATACAAAAGAGAAAGCATCACTTGAAGTATTTTAACTTGACGTTTATAAAAGGAGTTCTGGATCTCTTGAACTAAATTGGACTCCAGAAAGGATTTGAAAGCAACTTCCTGCTCTAAGAGCTAGAAAGTGAACTGGGTAAAACATGAAGAATCAGTTTAAGTCACATCTGCTGGAATAATTTGGAATTTTCATCTTAACACCATAGAAAACTCAGCAAATAAGTGGATTTCCTCTCCATGTGGCACTAAATAGAAGAAGACTTTCTCTGCTGAAGCGTCAAATTGTGCTACATCATATAATATTTTATATTGTACTGGATGTTGAATTTGCAGACTGGTTTATATTTCCAGATGGTATTCTGCAGAATCTGCTTCATCCTTTACAAGAAAGAATTTTGGAGGTGATTAGCATCCTTAAATAGGCAAAAGTTTCTGTTCTTGATGTGAATTTACCCCACTCCCACGCCCTAAATTGGCGTTAGTAATCAGTGACTGAAAAATTAAGAGAAATGTCCTTCTGGACTATTTATTTTGAAAGAGTCAGCACACTGGTGATCTTCAGCTCTTATGTATCTGGTAGTATCAGCATTTAGAGGCAAGATACAGTAGCACGCATTGTTCTGATCTAAGGTTTCGTTTTCATGCTTTTGGTACAGATCAGAATGGATTAATCTAAAACAGGACTAAAACTGTTCTAACAGCTGCCGTTGCTTCCACTGATTGAGACAGGAGCATGGGGAGATAGGCAGCTCTAAATTTAAGTGACTGATATGATAAAGAGGCTGGAAAGAAGTGTTCTGCAGCTCGCTTGTTTAGATACATTTAGGTATGTTTGTAGTCTGAAGACAGAAAAAGCAGAGGATGAAAATAGTCCAGTAAAATACCTTCCAGTCTTCTCTCGGTAACTAGGAACCACATGTAGGACATAGGGAAATGCTCAATGTGATACATTATTATCTTTTCTTACATTGTTGTAGTTCACAGGCTTGCAAGGGAGAGGCAGCAGAATCTAAACATAAAACATCATAAAATAGGCTTCCTCAGGTTCATTGAGGTACCTCATATGTATGCTTTTAAGCTGAAGAGATTCCACTATTTGGAATCTGGTTTTGACAAACCGCTGGCCTAAATACAAGGGAAATAACTGCATTTGATGGAGAGAACCTGACAAAATAATACTCTTGATTTCTTAGCAGTAGAAGATAGGAAGTTGTTTATTGGGATGATATCCAAGAAGTGCAACGAAAACGATATCCGAGTGATGTTCTCCCCCTTTGGGCAGATAGAAGAGTGCAGAATATTACGGGGCCCAGATGGCCTGAGCCGAGGTAAGCAGGAAGCCTTCCCAACGCTTCAGGGTTCTCCACTAGATGCTGTCTTGTTGCCTTTTGCAACTCAAGGTGACATTTCAGCTCTTTCTGTGATTCCTACACCCCATCCCCCTGGGCATTTTAATTTCTTTATTCATCCCAGTAATTGCAGATTTAGCAGATTGCTCGATTCCTTTTTGTTCTTTCCCCAGGTTGTGCATTTGTGACTTTTACAACAAGAGCCATGGCACAAACAGCAATCAAAGCAATGCACCAAGCACAAACCATGGAGGTAAAACGAATTAGTGGGTGTCAGGAGGTGATGTAGTTTGTCAGGCAGTCACTGTGGAGTTCAGAGGACTAGAGAGCAGAAAGAAGCATAAGTGCAGTGTGTGTTTCTTTGCAAATACCACTCCTGGATCTTTGTATTTGTTGTGCTCCTGTTCTTAGAGCTGGAGATAGAGACCTTATCTGTAGAGAAAATACTAAAATACCAAATAGCATTAAAATCAAATGAGATTTTGAACCTTTGATGAACTGTGCTGTTTGAATACATATGTGGGGAGAGGGGGTAAGTGTTTCCAGTGACTGGGTCTCAGTGCAGTATTTTTGTGAGTGCTGGGGAAAACCAGTATGTAATTGTTTGAATTGCTGTTTGCAGGGTTGCTCTTCTCCCATTGTGGTAAAATTTGCAGACACGCAGAAGGACAAAGAGCAGAAACGAATTGCTCAGCAACTCCAGCAACAGATGCAACAGATCAGTGCTGCCTCGGTCTGGGGAAACCTGGCTGGTCTGAACACACTTGGACCCCAGTACTTAGCAGTGAGTTTCTGATTTGGGTTCATCTCTTCAGGAGCTGCGGTGTCTGACTGCCATGTATTGTGCAATGAATTGAATTTTACAAGGCCATAGACCTCCCTCAGCACTGATATTGAGTGAGGGAAGGGTTGTGCTGTTGCTTTGGCTGCAGTGTGAATTTGCACTCTGGTGGTGCTCTGTCTGTAGGGTGTGAGGGGAGTTCTCTTATGCTTCGCTGCAATGTGGTGCATTGGCAGTGGGCATTCCCTTTGTGACAGCACTCTGGCTGTGGTGTGATGCATTTTCTTCCCAAAGCAGAGCCAGCCCTCACTCTCACTCTCATTTTGTTTTTTGGTGTAATGTCTAGCTTTATTTGCAGCTCCTTCAGCAGACAGCAGCTGCATCATCTGGGAACCTGAACACATTGAGCAACCTCCACCCAATGGGAGGTGAGTTGTTTTTTTTTCCACCAGAAGACGAATTCAGTGCTTAAAAAAAGGAGGAGGAGGGTAGAGAAAGTTGCCAAAAGGTTCTAGACACATTAGCTTCATTTGAAATAAGTAAACCTGAATTTTCCCATTTATTTGGAATGACAGAAATCCTCTGCTAGAAGTGTGGGTATTCCTTGTTAATCTTAATTAACTGCTGTCCTCCAGGTAAATTGTATATACTGACAATCTCCCCTACTCTGGCACTTAAGATTGTCTTCCCTTTTGGATCCAGAGTCCCTCCATGTGAATGTTTTCATCCAAACAGATGCATATATGCAGCATTGTGTTTTGAACTAAGCACTAATGCATGTGTTTCACTTCAGATTTTCTGTTTTAAGCAGAAAAGCAGTATAGCAGTTCATGTTAATTGTTACTGCAGTTAGGTCTGGAGCAGGGGCTCATTAGCTGAGGTGGCCTATTAAGTCTCCACAGCAATTTTGTCTGCAGTATTTACAAAGCACCTTAAAAGTTGACAGCTCAGAGGTATAAATAGCATATTAAATGGTGTTTTAAATTAATTACTCCACATCTGTGATTCTTCACAGAAAATTTTGGTTTTAAAGTCCTGTTAAGATCTCAGCTGATCTCATTTCTTGAAATTCATAAAAGGAAAAACTAAGCAGATAATTAGATTCCAAATCAGACTTTGCAGGCAAAACTTAATATTGACCCTGTTTGAAAGCAGATGGGAAAACAATGCAATGACAAGGGGAGAGGTACAGCGTGCCCATACCAAACTGCTTCAGAAAGGAAGCAGGCTCCTCTGTCTTCACCGGCTCCTGCACTTGCACTCTTAACCCTCTGTAGCATAATAAAAACAACAAATATAACTTTTCAGTTTTAGCTTCATGTTTTTATGTTACAACAACACCTCAAGAATCTAAATAAAGGTTGAATAATTTTGTTTCAGGCACTAGCTGTGGTTAGGGAAACAGACCCTATCACAAAGAAAACAATTGAAAGAGATAAAAAAACCCCAACAACCTATACTGAGGATTGTGGAAGGGTTTTAGAAAAGTGGCTTATTCTGCATTGTCACTTACGTTCTTATTTGCCCTGTTTACATACTGAAGTTACAAAACTTGAGATTTTAGTTATTTGAGCGGTGTACTTTGTCAGCATGTATTTACTGAGCTACCACACCCGCCTAGGATATTTTGCTGTTGTTATATGAATGGTGATTAGCTTAATTTTGGTTTTGTTTTGCAAAGAATTACCGAGGATTATCTGAAGTGAGATGAGAAGGACTTGTTAGAATAAGCCAAGATAGAGTCATAAAAGGAAAGCGAGGGAAAAGGGAAGAGAGGCAGAACTGGAAGAATGGAGCTAGCCTCCCACTGCATGGCTAAATGAAGAATTCAGGAGACATTACATAACATTAAAAGGGGGGCAGACTACAGTGTCAGGACTGACCCAATGGTTTTGTTCAAAATTTGTGTGAGTCGGATGAGTGAATTAACCATTCAAGGTCATTAAGGCAGGAGGAGTACCTCCCTTCCCCTGCAGTGTTCCTGGCTGCTTATCCACAACAGGCCTGATGTTTCCCATTCTCCTTACCTCTCCTGTCTGACCCACTGACCAGCCTGGCTGATTGTATGGTCAGGAGGTGTTGCCACTTAATGTTTTCTTACAACTGACTGTTGCTTCTTGACTGTCAAGGGGGCCAAACGAAATATGCTGATACTCAGGTAATGGTGGGCTAAAGATGTGAGTTTGGGGCCTTCTCAAGTTATAGCTGTTCTCTTACAAAGAGAGCAAAGGGAAATGACAGAAGATGAGGTTATTGGCCTGGGACCCAGACAGTTCTCTAGTTTTCAGATTTGCTGTCAGATGTTGGTTTAACTCTCAGTTGAAGCTGCCACGCTTTTGTGACTGGAGAGAACACTTCCTGAAGAATTCTGCACTCCAGAATCTAATCTCAGATCATGTTCACCTGATCGTTCACCCATCTATCTGAACAAAGGAAAACTCATTTTTTAGTTAAAACAAGATTCACAGTGTAAAAAAGATCGGTAGCTAGTGTTAACCCTGTTGTTTCTAAGCTCCTTCGCAGGAGTAGTACTCCATTGTGATGTGCTGGTGTCACTGAACCTGTGAGGCTTGGTCGGTGGTAGCTGTTACAAAAGAAACTCTACATTGTTCACTGTGTTGCAGGACTGAATGCAATGCAGTTACAGAATCTGGCTGCATTAGCAGCTGCGGCAAGCGCAGCTCAGAATACACCCAGTGGTACCGCTGCGCTCACGTCCTCCAGCAGTCCCCTCAGTGTGCTCACCAGCTCAGGTAAGAGACTGCCCATGCTGCCCTGCATTATGACATGGGGTTGCCTCAGGATGTCACCTGCTTTGTCTGTCCCTTTTTGTCACTTTTGTATGGATTCTTTTAAGTTTTATTAGACCCGGGTAGATATCTGTGCACCATCAAAGGCTTTTTTACCTTATGTCTTCCCTTTCCAAATGGTCAGATTAATTTAGAGTATAAAGAATTTTTAAGATTGTCAGGAATCAGAAAAGTAAGTGACCTTTTTCCAGTCACGTTATTATAGTCTTCTCACATTTGGCTTATCTGTGATGCAGGTACTGTGCAGATGTATTCTGGTCTTCTGGCCAGGCAGATAGAAGGTACTTTAAATGTGAAGTAATATATTCTGTGCTCTAGAACAGTACAGCTCCTATTCCTCTTGCATTAACAAAACAAGGATACTAGAACTACCTTATAGAAGCAAACCTCATAGAAGCAAAATAAACAGACCCCTAGCACATTTGTTGGAAAGCAGTTGTCTAGAACTGAGTGTATGATTTGGTCTTCTGTTTTTCTTTTGTGTGATTTGTTTTAGTTTTGTACTTTTTTTGCTTTAGGTCATGTACCTTATCCAGAGAGCTCAGAATGTTCAAGTAGTGTTCTTTTGCTGCCCTGTTGTTAAATGTGATCATTAAATGCAACAAGCAAGAGAAGAAAAAATTGTGCTTACATCAGAAAAAAATTGCTCAGTTTTTGCCATCAGTGAGGATCAGTATCCTACTCAGTTAACTATTTCTATCTTAATTTTGGTTATTTCTAAACCCTGACAAAGAAGGGGAGACCCTCTAATTTCAGGATGTCAGTTTTCCGGTGTGATGTATGAGTTCGGTTTTCTGTTTGCTGGTGGTGCTGTTTTTGTTTGGTTTGTGATTGGTTTTGTTTGTTGGCTTTATTTTGTTTTTTTGTTTGTTTGTTTGTTTTTCTTTTCATAAAAAGACAGATTGCTTATCCAGTTTCAAAATCCATCCCACAAAGTTGACATCTTCACCTGTGCTTGTAAGACACCAAAGCAGTTTGTGCGATATTTTAAGCTTTTCCACAGGTAGCTTTTTTGTATTTCTTAGGAGGACCAAGGAGCTGAACTGACAGATTAGAAAGAGATTACAAGGAAAAGCTATTTAGAAAACCTGATGACCAGGTCACATGATCAGGAGTTAAACCATGGATGCTTTGCACAGTTTTCTACTTAAAGAAATCCCCAGGAAATAATTCAGTTCAAAGAGTATTCTGATGGTGGATGGGACTTTTTTACAGAATAACCGTGGTGATCTGCAATCCTTACAGAATAAAATCTCAATTTATCCTGACTCCCAGCTATAGTATCCTGTTCTGTAATTAATAAAACAACAAAGAGTTGGGGCTACAAAGAACTGCACTTATAACCTGCTAATGGTTCTTCATCACAGAGAATGAAGATGAAAACATCTGAGCATTTCTTCTATATTTCCTCATACAGAGCAGTGCTGAAACTGTCAGGTTATACTTTGCTGTGAGTGGCATTTAGAACTAAGATTCCTTGTTGGCTCTCTCATTTACTGGATGAAGCAAGTTTGTCCTATTTGTTGAGGTGGAGAGAGTGAGTAGCAGACTGTGAAGTTCAAAGACATGCTAGAAAAGGCAGCCTCTGCTCAGAAGTGTACAGTAAAAGGACAAGGGCAATGGACACAAGTTGTAACAGGGAGAACTTCAACTGGATATGAAAGAAAAATTAAGTTACTGGGGGGAGTGATTAAACTCAGGAAGGAGACGATTCATATTTATATGTGCATTCACATTGTATGTACTGACATGGAAGGCTGTTGGACACCACACATTCCAGGCGTCCCTCCTGAACCATACTTAGACCTTGAAAAAAACTCATTTTATAGCTATTTGGTACCAGGTGTTAGTAAACACCTTCCTTGTCTGTGGGACATATGGTGACATCTACTGTGATAAACTCTTAAACCTAACTGCAGATAAGATGACTACTGTCTTGGCTTCTGTTGATCTGTCATCCAAATGTTCACCTGATGCTTGTTTGGGCATCTCTCCCAGACTGTCCTCAAACTGCATCATTCATGGGGAAATCCAGACAATCATGATGTGTAGTTACCTTTTTGATATTTTCCTTCACCTACACTAGTATCTTCTCTGTTTGGGGAGTTCAAAGTCCACACAGTTTAGAGTCTGTGCACAGGTTCCTTATCAAAGTGGCTGAACTCAAGAGGTGTTAGGTATTGTTATGCTGTCTTCCTGCTCACCTCAGGTTATTTTATTTAGATAATTCCATGCAGTGTTGTGTATTTCGTTGTAGAATAGGATGGAGCAAAACCTTCAATCCTGCAATAAAGCAGCTACTCTTTAGAACCAAACAAAACTACTGCTGTGTCCACCTATGGGTAGGGTAGTCCATGGTACAGAGACACACTGATTTAAACTGCTAGCCCGTAAAAGTAACAGTCAGGAAAAATACTAGAGAAGTATTTCAAGATTGAAGTGTTGTCTACTATCTTTTCGGCTTGGACTTCAACAACAGTTGTCTGCTCCAGGGCAAAATAGAGGGACTGCAAAAGCTGATATGCGTTTCCATGTATCCAGCAGAATTGTTTTCGGAGACACCCTAGTCTTTCTGCTTTTAGTGGAACTAAACCTGGCACACTTCAGTCAGATTCATTGCCTAAATTTTAGTGCTCTTTAGCTCATTGCTTGGGTCCTAGATGACTGAATTGGAACAGACTTACTGTTCCCTCAGTTTACCTCCGTCCATAAGTTGGTAGTTGATGTCTTGATTTGAGTTTTATCTTACCTACCTATTCATTGCTACATATTCAAATTTTCTGAAACCTTTTCATAGAATCATAGA
>VWYK01021137.1:1699-15890 GCA_013399775.1 Semnornis frantzii | reverse complement strand
AAGTTTCCATGACCATGCAAATAGCCTAATTATTATTAAAAAGAGTGGTCTGAGTGGTGAGAGTTCTGAATATTGAATATAAATAATATTAATCTTTGAAAATAATATCTTGCATCAATTAATTACCCCTCCATTACACATGGTTCAGCACATTTAGTTAGATAATGCTTGGACTTAATGATCTTCAAGCTCTTTTCCAAACAAAACTGCTTCATGATTCTAAAGACATTTCTCCAAGCCAGGTGAATACATGTACCTGAACTGGCAGACAATCCTAAGCAAGTTCTTTGTCAGCAAGCAAGAATGAAACCAATGAACAAGCAGAAGTTCCTTACCCAGGGAGAGGTATAACCATTGTCAGGCTTTGACACTTACTAACCTTGCTCAAGTAGTGCTAGAAGAAAAGCCACCTCAGACAAGCAGCAGTGAGAGCAAAAGCATTGTCTTGAACAGCAAATTCTATAATAAACTCAGGCCTCTGCTGTTTGTTGAAGAGATAAGCATTTGCTGAGCAAGGAACAGGCAAAGATAAGACTAAATAGCCTTGGCCACAGCTCCAGTTTTTTATTAGCTCCTGCATGGAGGCATCACAATTCCTCTGCTCAAGTCAGAGATTTGAGAGATGTTCATCAATGGTGCTCAAATGCTACAATGACAAAATAGGGCTCTGTGTGATACTAGGATGATTTTTTTTCTCTCAGTTGCCATCATTTTATTGTGTAACCTTACACTTCTCTGAGCTAAAGACTGGGTAAGGGCATAGCTCGTGGGTTTGTCTGTTGCAGTTTAGTTACCGGGCTCTGAGATACAGGCTGTGGTGAAGTCCACAACCCAAACACCCAAAAAATAAGACTCATGTTTTGAGCACTGGAGGACTCAGAAAACCTTACAAATATGCCTATGAAAATAGCAACTTTTTTTTTTTTTCCAAGTTTTAAATTAATCTGTGGGATTTTGTTTTCCCTTCACGTCAAATAAGCCAACTAAGCCATGGCTAGGTGTTTATCTCTTGAAGGCAAAGAAAGCTGCCCTAGTGAACAAGAACTGAAATTTTATTTTCCCCTAGGCCACCCACAGTGTGTTTACTCATCACACACACAGCCTTGCTGTAAAGTAAGCAGGAGGATAATTCTGACTTAATGCTCAGGTTTAATACCATGCATGAGTGATAAAATTAAATTTAGACTCCACGTAAATATTCAGGGGTTCAGGCACCCAGGCTGGCTAACAGCTTTCACAACCAGGCAAACAAACAACAAAAGGAATTTGAAAAGGTGTAACATAACATAGAAGAGAGAGAGCTCTGTGAGGCAAAGTCAGAGACTTGCACAGAAATTCAAGATCTGCTTACTTGATGATGTCTCTAACCCTGTGTTCAATCAACTACACACAGGGTTGACGGCTCTGTGTAGCAAAGGAGTAAGTCTGAAGGGAATGGGGGAACCTTGGTGTCAATTACACCTGCACCTAGGGACCTGCGAGAAAAACCTCTCCCCCACTTTTCCAGATGAAAGACATTCATCCTGGGAAAAGCTGAAGGTCCTCCAGGTAAGAGGAATAAAACTCAGATGCTTGATTATTTAAATAGCAGTCAGATCTCAACCAAGCAGAATGAGCAAAACTAAATGTTGTTGTCCAGGGCTTTCCCCAGACATACACACACTACTCCCATCTGACATGGAAGAAAAGGGGAAACTGGGAGGATTATGGAAGGATTAAGGAGACACTGTCATCCATAAACTTCTCAAAATGAGTTGAGAGGAGCCAGAGCAAGACCTGAAGCGGTCAGCAAGATCTGCAAGGGAGCTCTAGGAAAGCATAAGGGTACCTTGAATCCAGACTGGTGATGTTCCCATTCCCCCTGCCTCTAGTCTCTTTTCAGGCATGTTCACTTCACCACGATCAACAAGACCTGCACTCATCACCTAATGCAGCACCTACTCCATACTCCAACCTCAGGAACAGCCAATATTATTCCTTTGTTCCACTGTAAAAAGGCAAAAGAGGAGGAGAGGGCACAGGCTTAGCCCATTTCTGCTGCTGAAACAAAGTTCATGTCCCAAAGCAATTCTTCCTTGCTGACAACAGCAGTACGGGGTGGCAACAGGGGTAAACAGCCTCACAAACTGTACTTCATTTAGAGCTCACTTGGATTTGATCTTCCACAAATAACACTCTAAGATGAAGATGTGCAAAATTTACTGCAACCACAGCCTAGAAAGCATAAGAAATATAGAAAGAGCTCATGCACTCTTTATCTGAAATGCCTGGCAAATCCTGCAAGTTCCACACACTTCAGTTTAGATGTCTCAAAAATAACAAAATAGTTAAGCACAACAACAGGTGGAAACCTCCAGCAAAGTTGTATCCAAGCAATCAAATGCCAATTACATTGTATTATTGAACTTCCATTACAGGGATAAGTCGCAGAGCACATTGGTGAGGATCCTTCAAACAGCAACTGCTGCAGTGAGAGGAATCGGCTTTGTTTTCAAACATATTTTAATGCTAACGAGCACCACGTATGTTGTAGACAGATGACTCAATCCAAAAGGCCATCAAGATAATCCATTCTTGCCAGTCCTTGGGTGTAGGCAGCCCAGCCAACGTAAACCAGAGCAGATAAGTATCAGTAACTTATGAAAAATGCCATTGCAGCCTGTGAGCAGCAAAAGAGCCATGAGAAAAGAGAGGAATAGAACTCAATGCAGCGTGCAATGACTGCAAGCTCCAGTGCCCACGTACTAAGCTTTTTGTACTGTAATGGTCTGATACTTTCATTTGGACCCAGAGACCAGAGATAAATTGTCTTAGCAATACAAACAAACAGCTAAGCAATTAGGGCAAAGTTTTTGGAGAACAGGGTGATAACATCTAAAAGCATTGTTGGGTGATGGGGGAAAAACAGCCCTGGAGATAGGGGCTTGAGTCTGAAGTAAGAGAGAGAGTGTAATTGCTTCTCCAAATAACAGTGCGCTGAAAAAGAAAAAAACCAAAAGGCAGACAAGAAACTGGCACTGCTGTTTCTCTGGTATCTATTTCTGTGTATCTAACCTTAAAAGTAACTTTCCTTGTCACACTTGGAGGTAATAGTGTGTTACCTTTAACAGAATGATTTCATATGTGCATCTGTGAAAGTGTCAGAGACGACAAATACATGAGGAATCATAAAAGGGTTAAAAGAATTTCTAAAATTTACATTTCCTTGAAGTAACTTCTTAAAGTTTGCAGGCACTGAAGTTAACAAAGCAGTCAAATGACCCAAGCAAGAAAACCTATCAGCTTTTATTGTCTCAGCCCTCTTTAGAGGGTCAGATGCTCGCCAGCTGCAAGGCAAATTGCAGCAGTAACAAAGTCTCTCAGACACAGCCGTAGATGTAACTGCAGTTAACCCCAATTGTGGTTTGGTTTAGTAGTGGGCATTTGGTTACCGCTTCAAAATGTTATCCACCAGGACACCTTAGAGCAGCCTTCCAGTTACTGAAGGGGCCTGCAGAAAGCTGGAAAGGGACTTTTGACAAGGAATTGTAGTGATAGGATGAGAGGGAATGGATCGAAGCTTGAGGAGAGGAGATTGAGGCTGCAGATTAGTAAGAAATTTTTTTACCGTGAGGATAGGGAGACACTGGAACAAGTTGCCCAGGGAGGTTCTGGATGCCCCTTGCCGGCAGGTCTTTAAGGTCAGGCTGGATGAGGCCTCGAGCAACCTGGTCTAGAGGAAGGTGTCCCTGCCCATGGCAGTGGGTTGGAGCTGGTTTACTTCAAAGACCCTTCCAACCTAACCCATTCTGTGGATCCCTGGACCTCTGCCATAGCAGGTCTAGAACACGTTTCTCCAATTAAGGTAGAAGTACCCTAGAAAAGACTAATTAACACCTATAAAATCATCGCTCCAATTACTACTCTTGTTGCTGTTGTGAGCACTCTTGTACATGAAGTAGTTAGATTAAGATGTCAGCTTGTTGCAAAATAAGTTTGATTTTAGTGGAAGAAAAATTGCAATAGGGGAAAAATCTACAGTGTATTTCTCCTGCAGTTGGGCTCAGCCTAGTCACCTAGGGAATGAAAACAGTTTTGGATTTAAATGCATAATGACATGAAGATGTCATTTAGTAAAGAACTTAGTTTTTCTCACAAGATTTTTTTCTTTGAAATGTATTTCTAAAAAGTCAATGGGACATTTTGAATTCAAATATTTATAAAAGAGCTGGGCTTGGAGTTGTTCTTAGTGACCTATAGCCTTAACTCCATTCCTATATAACAGAACCAGCTTCCATAACTCTCAACTCCAGTCTGATTTCACAGAATTACAGAATGGTAGGAAGTGAAAGGGACCTCCAGAGATCATCCACTTCAACCCCCCTGCCAGAGCAGGAGCACCCAGGGCAGGTCACACAGGAACATATCCAGGTGGGTTCAGAAAGTCTCTAGAGGAGGCTCCACAACCTCTCTGGGCAGCCTGTTCCAGGGCTCTGGTACCCCAACCATAAAGAAGTGTCTCCACCTGTTGAAGTAGAACATCATGTGTTCTAGCCTGTACCTGTTGTTCCTTGTCCTATCACTGGGTACCACCACAGAGAGCCTGGCACCTGGTGGATGGGCTGCCTTACTGCCTGCCACAGGAGCAGTCCAGGAAGCAGCTGCAGAAGGAAGGACAACCAGCACATGCCCTTTCCAATTCATGTTTTCTGTTGCTTGCTGCCAATACCCAACAGACATTGTGGCACAGTTTGTGGATGGAGCTAGACCACATCAGCAATGACCTGTATGCAGACAGAGTGAAGTCCTATCAATGTCCTTCTTATTTCCCTCATACTTCACATAGAGGGACACAAGGAATACAGTGAAGTGCCTGGTACTAGCACAGGTGTATGCATGATTCAGGTACATTGAATTTAGTCTCACATATGAAATATTAGAAACTTGAAGTGATTGCAAAACCACAAGACCATGAAACCATAGAATGGCTGAGATTGTAATAGACCTTAGAGATCAAGGTTAAAAGAAAACATATACTGGTTTCTCTCTCCCTATCCCATAGAGAAGGGCAGAGCTACACTTCTGTGTGCTGCAGTCATGATTTTCCAACATCTATTTTTTTTCTGCAGAAAAAGGAGTACCATGCTCGGCCCTTTGTTTTGTGTGAGTTGTCTGCTAAGCAGGACTGTAGCGTCAGGTGCAGCAGAGAACATTCCTCATTGTTACACCTTTCAGACTTCCAGCACTGATGCTCGTTAATGCAGTCATCACTATTGTTACGTGAGATGGAGCTTGATGCAAACAACTTTGTGCATTATAACTGCAAACATCAACAAGTTAATGAGGCCCAAACAAAGCCTTTAATAAAATTTTTGCACTTTTTACTAATTTCATCCTCACACATACATGAAAAAAAATGCCAGTGCTGAAGACTAGGACTCCAATCTAGCTCTTCGTGCCTTTTATCAACAACAAATGAAAGAGCTGCTTCATTTTCATTCTCATCTTGCTACTGAGATCAATAACCATTCCTGAGTAAAACAAAGGCAGAAATGAATCTTTACTTCAACCTCAAAACAGAGAGATTTTTTGTGAACCATTTCTTATGCAAGACAGATATTTGCAGTCATGCATCCCAGGGGCATCTCATTCCCTTCACGAAAATCTTTATCCCTGCCATAAAAACCTGTGAAATTAGGAAGATCATTATTAAAACATTATATGGGATGTCACATGTTCATAGAAGCTCCTGTTTCCAAAACAACCTTTGAGTCCAGGCTCTTCCAGCAGACCTGAAGCATTGTTGCATGGTGGCTTGCATGCACTTAGTGCTACTTTGCCAGCCTTCCAAGAGCTGTTTCAAGTAGCCTGTGTTCCAGCAGATAAAGTGCACCCACAGTGCCAAGGGCTTGGGTAAGTTTCTCATTAAGTTAATGGCCAAGCACACGCAGTATTTTTTTTCCTTTGTGTGGCAGCTTGCCAGATTAACATTGGGGAAATTCAGATGCCTATAAATTAAGTCGATAAGTTTGTTGAAACGACAAATTGGATTTGGAAGGCTTGCAAGAGGGATTCCTGTCTCTCCGTGTGTGATGGTGCAGTGCCCTCCGCTGGCTAAACCTTCTCACTTAGAGCAAAACATCTCAACAGTTACACTACAGACTCAACCCCAGGGCGAACTCAGAAGAGCCTCAGCAGCGTGTCAAATCCTTTTAAAAGGTTACCACAGAATAGCACCGGTTTGTACTGACACTGGCCTAGCTCTCACTGGAACAGGTTGTCATGGGGAGTTGTGGAGTCTCCCTCTCTGGAGATACTCAAAACCTGCCTACATGTGTTCCTGCATGATCTGGTATAGGTGGTCCTGCTCTGGCAGGGGGGTTGGACTAGATGATCTTTCAAGGTCCCTTCCAGCCCCTGACATTCTGTGATAAAAATACTTCAGGTGCTGAAAGATATGCTTCAAGAGCCCTTTTCATAGAACCACTCAATGGTTTGGGTGGAAAGGATCTCCAAAGGTCATTCAGTTCAACCCCCCCTGCAGTCATCAGGAACGTGAGCAGAGCAGGTTGCTCAGAGCCTTGTCCAGCCTCACCTTGAGGAGCTCCAGGGATGGGGTCTCAACTACCTCTCTGAGCAAACTCTTGCAGTGTTCCAGCACCCTCATGGCACAGAATCTGTTCCTAGCATCCAATCTAAATCAGCTTTTCTCTCATTTCAAACCATTGCCCCTCATCCTGTCCCTGCAGGTCTTTGGAAACAGTCTCTGCAGCCTTTTTGAAGGCCCCTTCAGGTACTTAGCAGTCTTAGCAGTAACTGTTATTAATGAGATTTCAGTATATCAAATCATCCTACAGAAGATTACTCTCCGAGTACTAGACCTAATGATTTTCCATGTGACAGATTTGCTAATCAGGTGCACTGTTTCTTTAGCAAGATTAAAGAATCTATAGAAGGAAGTGATAAATACAGAAAGATAAATGGTGTTTGCACAGATAGGCAAAAACTAGAGAAAGATTGAAAATATGATTTGTGTCAAGAGCTGCACACGATTGGATTTTCCAGCAAAGCCAAAGAAGGACAACACAAAAAATATTCCTAAGTCCCTGCTATAAACTTCACTGACATCTGCAAATGGAGGGAACAACCAAAAGGCTGAAATAAAGTTGAAAGATTTAACATTCCCTTTCTCAAGTGCGTTTCAACAACTTCAAAAGGAACAGACAGCGGCATTTTGTTTGAGCACATCTCGTGTAAGCTTTCAGACCTAACAATCATTTCACAGTTTGTTCCACTCACTCTGTACAAACTTTTTGTTAGTGGGTGGTGGAAGAAACCAGTTCCATTGGTACCTGCCAACGCCAACTACTTTCAACAGAAAATAAACCGAAACTGAACACTGTTCCTATCCTTGTTTTCAAGGAGAAAAGCCAGATGCCAAGATTAAAGATAAGGCATCTTCCTTTAACCATGTTTACATGGATTCCTAACAGCTTTTCTATTCCAGTGAGCAGCAGCTGTGTCCTCCTACCCGGTCTCTGTAGACCCCAGTTCTGCTGCAGTGGAGGGCAGTTCTGGTGCTTTATTCTTCCAGACAGTCCAAAGCAAGCACAAACACCAGCAGACCACAATCACTTCTTTGCTGCATTAAGCCTCAGTCCCCAAAGAAGGTCCCATTCCTCATTGCAGCTCAATTTGTGAGTCAGCAATCAGTCATGCTCACTCTCAGACTCAATTTCCCCTGTTAGAAGGTAGTGCTGCATTGCAGGTCTTGAGCTTTTATAGCCATGCAGCCACTGCCTTACCTCTTATCTCTTCTGTCCCCTCTTGAGGGTTCTTACACAGCTTTTGGTAATGAGCTACGGTCCACTTCCTTTGTGCAATCACCACACACTAATATGTGCTTGTCCTGCTGATAATTTTACAGATATGATCTCACTCCTACAATCCAAAAACCACTTCCAATACTGTGTGTGCTGCCATGTTCAGATCTCTGTGCTCCTATAGACACCATTTTAAGCCCCCAAACTGCAATAATGAGCCATTTCCACAGCCACATGACACAGAGGACTCTACAGGGATGCAGCAGACAAACACAAATAGTTTCTAAACAGTTCCTTAACATGATTTTATTCTGTGGTGGACATGGCCTCAGAAAGCAGAGCAACTGTTGGTCTTGTTCTCAAGTCCCTGAAGAGTCACCCAGACCCACTTTCCTCTGGGGAACAGGTGTAGCTATCACTTCCCTGGCAGCCTGCTGCAGTTGAGCAGTTATTACTCCAGATGTTCAGCTGGCAGCAGTCACCACTGAGGATGATCACTGTATGTGGCTTTCACCTCCTAAAGGTTTCCTTCCAGGAGATCTGACATGACGGCTGCTGAGTTGCACTATCACACTGCTCTCTCCTAAGAGACCACCTGACATTTACCTTTAGGTGACCTTGGAGAGCTCCAAAGTGCAGACTCAGCCACAGCTGCTTGACCACGCTGACATACAGAATTTCTAACTTTTGCTTTTCCTCACCATGTAAAGAACTTTAAACACCACAGTTTTAAACTACAGCACTCTGCAAAACAAAAACAGGATGGCGGTCTGTGCATGTCTTTCCTGAGTGTGTGCTCTCTGGGAGGAGGCTGGTGGAATCCTTCAATAGAAAATGAATATTGGCCAGATTCTGTCTTTCCTGCTCGCAGGTTAACTCTGGGGGGTACAGCACAAAACATGTTCATGGCTAAGGGCTGTTGTCATCACAATTTGTGTAATGGTAGGACTGGCTGGAGATAAAAAACACACTAAGGCTCAGAGTTACATTCAGCGGTCTCCTTTACCCTTGCAAAGCTCCAGTGCAGCCAAGAAGAATCCAGAAAGAGCCAAACACCATCTGTAGAGATGAACAAGTGGCAATCCCATTGTTTCTTACTCTTCAAGAGTATGTTAGTGCAAGTCTACAGGACTTAGAGCTGAACAGACTATTTCAGTTGGAAGGGGCCTACAACTATCACCCGGTCCAAGTGCCTCACCGCTTCAGTGTTGACCATGCTAAAGCATGTTAAAGGCACTTGTTCTAGTTCCTCTTGAACAGCAACAGGCCTATGGCATTGATCACCACTCCAAGAAGCCTGTCCCAGTATTTGATCCTCACAGTAAAGAAATGCTTCCTACTGTCAGTCCTGAATCTCGCCTAACACAGCTTTGAACCACTCCCACATGTCATATCACCAGATGCCAGAAAGATCAGCACCTCCCTCTCCACTTCATCTCGTCAGGAAGCTGTAGAGAGCAAGAAGGTCACCTCTCAGCCTCCTCTTCTCCAAACTAGCCAAGCCCAAAGTCCTCAGTCTCTCCACACGGCACATGATTTCCAGCCCTCTCACCAGCTTTGCTGTCCTCCTCTGGACACGTTCAAGGATCTTCACATCCTTGATTGTCAATCCACCCCCAAAGGTCGTGCCACCTAACAAGAGATAAAGCACAACCATAGCTTCTGGTCTGAGCCAGTTATTGGCAGTGGCTGCCTAAAATGTCAGGTCTGGGAAGAAGGTTCACAACCTCCCAGAGGTGTGTGCTTCCTCTCATGCTGATATGTATTTCTCCTTCTTTCTTTCTTCTGTCACTTCCCAAATTGGCACACATTTGGAGAGGGTCTATTTTTATTCCTTAGGGACACAGATGAAAAATCAGCAAGCTTAGAGCTTGTTCATTTTACAGACCTCAACAGCATCAGCTCGCTTCCTCAGAGACCTTGTGACACACATGACAGGCTGCATCAGGCATCAAACAGCCCTGACAACAATGGAAAGGACACAAAACTTGGAGAAAAAAAAAAGGGAAATCCCAACCTTGTTTAAGCAGTGCCATTTGGAGCAATCTTTTGCCTCTTCTGCCAGTAAATAGCTGCTACAGATAGAGGAATGTGCCATGTATTCTATTACAAGGCATCATTCAAGCCTTCTGTCAGAATATCCATGTGCATAAAGCAGGAAATAAGGACAAAAAAAAGAGAGGCTTCAAGACATAACATCATGGAGAAAGAAGTAGCACTATGTTGGATCAAGTTGGATGGTGAAACCATCTTTGAGTTGTTTGATTTTACATATTTCACCTCAATATTAAAAAAGGAAATGGTGTGATAAAAAGAAAATGGTAAACTCCACCACAAAGAGCAAAGTGATAAAAATTAGTTTATACTCCAGTTCTAGAAGGAATTCTCAACATTAGACCTTTCCTGCAGCGTAATTTCATTTAGATAGCATCCATGTATGAGACTAACTCTAGGGACCAAACCAATGTGCTGTAAGGAGACAAACATTATCATTGTGTTTTCATGGGTTTCAAAGCAGAAAGAGCCTTGTTCTGCAGTCTCTCTGTGCACTGCTGGAGCCATCTTCTCGCTGCCCAGCTGAAAACTCAAACAACTGGATGGGTAAAGTCGGGCAACAAGGCGGTCGAAGTATTTCTTGTTAAAAACAGAACTACTCATCACCTGATTGAAATTCACTTATTTCATCTGTCAGAGTTGATTAATCTCTAACAATATAGTTCTTATTCAGCTTTGGACACCTCAGAAGTAGCCAGCATAAAACAATAGCTCCAACTAGGGGAGCACTGCAACAGGATTTCTAACTCTGAGGGCCTGAGATATGCAGGAAGAACTTCAGAGAACCACACAATTCTACATACTGAAGATGATGTTTCTGTTCCCTACCTCAGGAGACTGCCTTTTGGACATATTCTTTCTCAGATCACTGCAAGTGGACATCATCCCAACTATCCAAAGCAGCTCCATTTCTACAGCAAGCTCTTATGCTCAGTTTGGTTTAGAACTTGTAATACAATCTTGTAAACCAAGTTTATAATTTTATTTTGGAGTTACTGATAGGTTACGCTTGCTACCAGGACAGCATACTTTCTCCTCGGCTGACAAGGATCACTGAGATCAGAAATCCAGTGCTGGATGTATCAACCACTGGGCAGTGCTGCAGCCCACTGAACTGGCTAGCTTTCACTCCAGATGTGTTCTTAAACCGTATCACCACCAGTTTCCAATCAGCATGCGTGGAGCAGCCACTTCAGTTACCGTGCAGGAAGTTTTGAAGACAGTATGGCCAATATTAAAGTTACTGTTATCAAAGAACATCTCAATCATCACCTGCCCAGCACAGAACATTTCAGAACCTACTGTTCACATTACAGACTAAAACCCTCTCAAAACCCTACAGCTGTAGTCCTGACATTTCACGGTTAACCATCAACACATCAGCTTGCAAAGTTCAAACAGTGTCCAACTCCTACCTTTGAAACAAAGGTACACTGGGAGACTGACTTTATAACTCATAGCACTTGTCGAAGACAATGAAAGCTTTGCCTTTTGGCAGTTCGACAACGTAAAGCTTAACTTCACAAAGAAGCACTCCATGTGAAGCTGTCATCATGGTAGGACACTATCATTAACTGATACTCAAAAGCTTTTTACCCCATCCTGCAAACTGAGAGGGTTTCTGCATACACACACACACACATTTAGCTGAGTTCTGCTCTTGGAAGACTTGTCTAATTCACAGACACCTTTGTGACTCTAGAAATAAGAACTGTCACACTACTTATCAAACTTATCTTATTCCTAAAGGACAAAAAACAACTTTCCATGATGTAGTTCACTCAGAAGCAGAGAATGAGGGATGGGCAAACTAACTGGTAGGGAACTCCAGTGCATGGAACAACATCCACCTGAACAAACAGATGAATCGTTTATTCTAGCAAGGTAAACAAGTGGAACACAAGTGAATCTCATAACAAGGAAAACTAGGTAACTGATCACAAATTCCAAGGCACACTAGTGCAGGAAGCACAGGAGTAAGCACAAAGCAAAAGCCATGGTGGTTTGGAAAGCTCATACGCTGCAGCAAGCAGAGTACAGGTGAAGACTTACTTACCTGCTCATAATTCTGCAAAAGACAACACAAAACATGCTAAGCACATCTAGCACCCATGGGTCTATCCATTTAGAATTTTTCATATCAGGAGAGTCTTACAACTCAGACAGGTTTAGAATATGTAGAATTCTGAATCAATCTGGAAAACTCAATCCCAGGAGCATCAGCTGCCTCCTAAAGTGCATCAAAGGCACTGAGACTGAGAGCCACCCATGGGACATCAGTGCTTCTCTTTCCATACCACTGACTGCTTCCCTTCAGCTTGAAACCAAACTTGCATTTTGGAGAATATTAACACACAGTTCGACAAAACCAAACTCATCACAGCTTCGACCACAGACACTCCAGAAGTACTACTTGTATTCAGTGACAACCGTCCCTCACTATTAACAAGCAATTCTCAATTACAAAAGTGTTGTTCCACTTACTGTGACACATCAGATACAGCTGGCAGTAGTGACTCTTCTGGTACCAGGTCAATGTCATCAGCAAAGCTATTCTCCCGGGACATTTCTTGGGTGATCCTTTGTAAATGTCCCTTCACTGTACAAAAAAAAAAAAAAAATGGAAAGAAGCCACAACAGGTTAGGACATGACTTACACAACCCCTTCCTCTTGCTTCAGGTATTGCACAGCACTTTAAAGCCATGGTTCCAATATCTGGCACAGATTTCTGCCAGCTTCTGAAGTCCAATTTTGCTCTCCTCAAGCGAACTCCCAGAACTCACTTCAACAGCTGTGTGCAGTAATAAATCAAAATTCTCAAAAACCACACAAAAAGGGACAATATATTTTAATGAGAAGAAGCCATAAGCTGAGCACTGAAGTAATTAATGATAATGCTGTCATTCTGAGGGAATCTGGGCCCTTAAAATACATACAACACATAGCAGTGATGCTTGCCAGAAGTAAAACTTGAAGTTGCAAGATCTAGCTACTAGATATGAGACTTTTTAGCAGCTGCAGCTCAGGCCACAACTAACTTCCCTCTCTGTATTTATTTTAATAAGCTTGCCTTTTTCCAAACTGACTTTATGAGAATGAGTGCCTGATTTTTGTTGTTGCAGAGTAGCAAAGAAGGGAAGTAAAGAAATTAGGAAAGGCATCCTTCCTTTGCATATGCTACTGCTCAAGAAGTTGCAGCTATTCAGTTAGAAAACAGAGAATATTCTCTGAACATAAACACTTGGAAGCAAACAAGCTGAAAATACAAATATTTAATATCAAGCCATGTACCTACTGATGAGAATCTAAATTTCCTGTCATTAGAGACACAGATGGTACTGAACTTCCTGTACATTCTCCTTCAATTTGATTTTGCTCCCAGGAGATCTGAAGCACCAGACTGCAAATCAGTGAAACACTGGTTTGCTAGCAGAATAGAAAAACAAAAGCATCTGAACAGGGCAGCTGAAAGAATAGAGTGAATTGGTATTGGCTGCTAAGTGCGCACCACAAGTGCCATGCCCTGTTGCTGTTGCACTTAGTCACAGGTTCAGCTGCAGGTGTTGTAGGTAAACTTCAACATCTGCTTTGTTGTGTATCTGATGTAAACAATCAGCACTTCAGTGCTGCCTTGATTTCTTGCACATGCTTTTGTTAGGATAAGCCTACAGGCCAACTCACATATTGACCTGCACTCCACAAAACCCAGGCACCCATTGCACACCCAATGGGACAACATGGAATCGCAGATGAATACCAACACATAATTTAAACTCACACAGACAGGTAGCGCTGGACAACTTCATTAAATAGGTCAGGTTCGAAGGGATCTCAGAGCTCATCTGCCCCAACCTCCCCACCATGGGCAGGGACACCTCTCAACTAGACTCTGATGCTCAAAGCCTCATCCAACCTGGCCTTCAGCATCCCCCATGCAGGAGGCAGCCATAACCTCCCTGGGCAGCCTATTCCAGAGTCTCACCACCCTCATACTGAAGAACATCTTCCTAAGATCCAGTCTAACCCTGCTCTCCCTCTGCATCAAACCACTCCCCTTTGTCCTGTCTCTAGACACTGTTCTGGGGCANCTAGACACTGTTCTGGGGCACCCCAAATTCCTTCCTTCTCCCCGCCACTGCAGGTTTGACTGAGGAGAAGGCATCATGAAAACGGCTTTCCCCCTCCGTCCTCTGGGCTTGAAGGTGGAACAGTAAAAGCCACATTTCCATGCATGTGTTGACCTGTGTGGAAGCCCATGCTGAAAATCGGGGTTGTGGTTGGCTGGGTTTTTGCACCCAGTATAAATTTGCAAATGGACACTTTGTCTAGAAAA
>VWYK01021133.1:13683-24348 GCA_013399775.1 Semnornis frantzii | reverse complement strand
ATCTTTCCCTTCCCCTTCCCTTCCCTATAAAAATGTCTTATTTTGGTTTCAGTACCCTGAAAGAGACAACAACGTTGTTTGAGTTCCCTCCTCACCTCAGAAATAAAAAGACAAAATATTCTGGGATGTGTTTGGTCCTCTCCAGGTTGGAATGTGTCTGTCTGTTGGAAAACAACCCAGGGTTTGATGTTATAAAACGCATGGAGCAGTATGGGTTTTGTTCACATGTGATGGTTCCTCATTGTTTAGTAATGCAGCACTTCTACAGCAAGTTCCATCTGTGGATCTCAAGGCACTTTCTGCAGAGAGCTGAATTAACTCTCACAAGTCACTTTGTGAGGTGGGTATGGAAATGTTCCTGATGCTTGTTCACATGAGGGGATGCCACAGGCATGGAGTTGAGTCCCTTAGCCTCAAGATTTTTAACCTCTGTGTCCTTTCCACACTTGCATTTTCCTGCTAACACGGTGTACAACTCCTCATTTTCAACCCAACTATCCAAAAGGTCTACATCAAATACAGTCTGATTTGATGTCTGCTTGGTTACTTCCTTTGGGCAGGCTTGGGGAGAGGCTGGTTTTCAGCACAGAGGAATTTGCTTTTCAGAGGGCTGGAGATCTGTTAAGTCTACACAGAGCTTGCAGGGTGGGGATGTGCTTAGCACCCCTGAACATCATCAGCATAACCTAAAAGCACTGATTAGGAAGTTTGACTTAAGCATTTTGCCTGAGATGGCAGAGCTGATAACTGTCCAGTCCATTACTACAGCTATAAATCACAGTGCCTGCAATCACCTGTCTAATGCACCCTTGGCTTTAAAATGTTTCCTTTACAGCCTTTTCCATCTGTGCCTCTGAAGACCCCTCAAGTATAGGTAATACAGCAGAAGAGGGTTAAAGCTGTGCCTCCAGCAGCTCTTAGTGCAGTGCACTGTAGCTCACTGACTCCTGCTCAGCATTATCTCTCTCCATGAAGGGGGTTTGGATGTTCAGTTGAGTGTGGCACATTTGGCAGCTGGAATAGCTTTTACACCTGTAAAGGTTTTACATCCTAGGGAAGGAAGTGACTTTCTTAAGTTTATTGGGTCACGTTAGGCTAATTTCAACACAAACTCCCTCATCATCTGCACCATTTGCTTGCTCTTAACTTGAGCCTTCAGGACAAAGAGATTTGCTCTCTGCAGTAAGTTCAGGCACAGGATGGGGACTTGCAGGCTCCATCTTCACCACCTTCAGCCCCTGAACTTAACCTTGGGTTTAAGCAGGTGAGGCCCAGTGACCTGAGCTCAGTGCCAGGTTCAGCTGGATTTGCAATGCCAATTAGCTCCCACTCTGGGGGTATCATCTGGGATTTCAGCTTTGCCAGTGTAAAAGTTCCTGTATTAACTCACTTTAGCCTGAATAAGACAAGTCCCATGGAAAAGATACACACACAAATCTTTCCCAATCAAGACTAACTTCAGATCCCAGGTTTATTTTGACCTCAAGCCTAACAGAAGCTGCTGTCTGCACACAGGAGGAGGAGTCCTGCTTGCTTTTTTGTTTTGTTTTCAATGGGACATGATCAAATCCTCACTGCCTCTGTCACTGCCTCTATCAAATCCTCACTGCCTCTGTCACTGACTCCATCAAATCCTCACTGCCTCTATCACTACCTCTGTCACTGCCTCTATCAAATCCTCACTGCCTCTGTCACTGCCTCCATCAAATCCTCACTGCCTCTGTCACTGCCTCCATCAAATCCTCACTGCCTCTGTCAATGACTCCATCAAATACTCACTGCCTCTATCACTGCCTCTCTCACTGACTCCATCAAACCCTCACTGCCTCTGTCATGTACTCTCTTCTATCACTGAACTTTGCCTTTCAGGGTAGACTGACAGCCAGACCTCTTTTTAAATAGAAACAACAACAAGGTAAATCTGGGAGAAGCACACAGGATGAGGGAACAGCCCAGCTAAGGTGGTAGCTGACAAATAAAGTCTGGGGTTTGCCATGTGAAGCATGAACTGAGATGAACTACTGAGTCCCCTTGCATTTCATAGCTCCTTCTCTACTATGGTAGAGTCAGCAGAGTGTCTGCAGAGCTCCATTAACATAAATCTTACCAGGTGGTCCAAACCAGCCTAGCCCAGATGGATGTGGGAGCTGTGATTGGGGGATTAAGTGGAAGGGGTGTTCCCGGAGGGAACATGGTTTTGATGTTTGGTATCAGCCTGCTCCTGCTGCTGGTGACATTGCCTGGGCCTTGCATGTGGACCTCAGCTTCTCCCTGCTTGCTGCTAAAACAGAAGACAGAAATCTTTCTGGTGACCTTCCCTGCTGGCTCTCTCTAGGTAATTTTTCCTATCTTCAGCTTTATTGGTGAATATATATTTGTCTTAAAAACCCAAACATCTTTACTGCTATAGGAGGTGAAAAAAAATAGAGATACTTAAAAGAATGATCACTTAAACATGCTGGGTTTGGGGTTTTTCCTCTTCTTTCAGTGATTTTTCTTTTTCCACAAGTTTTGGCTTTTTCTCTGCATTTGCTACAGGCAGAGGGACTTTGGTTGGTGCAAAAAAACCCAAACACATGCAATGGGAGAAATTCTTTCTTAAGTGCACTTTAAAGTTATTGTCAGAATTGTACCAGACAGAGTTTTGACCCAGAGACAGTAGCTCAGATGTTAAAGCACTGAACCAAGAGCTCATCAGCAGGAGGTCTTCTTCCTGCTGAGATTAGTCAAGCCCACTCTCTTAGACATTTTTTATCCATATCAAGGGGAAGTTATTTCCCAGAAGTTGCTCAGGCTTTCATGGAAAATGAGGAGTTTGCAGTCAAGACAGGGACAAATTTTCGGAGCCATCGCAAGAGTCTCTCTGATTGGGATGTTAATGAGATGGACTAAGGTGACAGATGATGGCCACAACAGATATTCCTGTCTTTCCAAACACAAATAGCAAATTCCTTTCCTACCTTCACACACCAACAGCCCCTGTCCCATGCTCAGAGGCACACAAAAATGGAGAATTAAGCCCTACCTCCCCATTCAGTGTTCCTAAAGAGATGCAGCTGAGTAAACCAAAGCAATTGTGTTGACTTTACCACTTTCTCCTCTTGGCTAGATGAAGGCATCCACTGCAGTGATGGCCAACCTTTTGTTGCTCTGCCATGTTATTAATGAATTATTCCAGTTTCATGGTTATTTTTTGTTTTGGCTCATAGCCTGTGTTAAAATATTTGTGAAACAAAAGAAAGGGAGCTTTGGGTTTTCCACTTCCTGTCAGTCTGTCTGTCTAGAGCTGTGGATCCAAACAGCTTCCAGCTTTGAAAATTTAGCTGATAATTTATGAGAGCAGGGGATGGTGTGAACCAAGAAGTTGGCCTCCAGAGGCTTGTGTGTGTTCTAGGCAAGTTCTAATCCTGTTCCTATCCCTGGAGAAATGTAGCAGCTGGGTCTAGTTGAGAGGTGTCTCTGCCCATGTGTGATGGTTTGGGAGTTAAGGACTGAAGCTCTGTTTACAGCTCAGCACAATGTACAAGCAGAGATATACACAACAGACAGGAATAGTTACAGAGATACACAAGGTAAAGGTAATATAGAAACACAGTTCCCCTCCCAGAAATCAGAGTCTCCAGGAGGGGCTCCCAACCACCCTTCCACCTTCTTCCAGCCCCTCTGCCTTATCCCAGGGTCAGCCTTGCATGCAAGGTGAGTTTGGAGGATGGGCCAGGGAGGTTAGAAGGAAAGTGGTTATTTAGGTTAGCAGAGAGGTCCAGACCAAGCCACCAACTAGAGAGAATGAGACTCTCTTGTTTCTTATCTATGTTTGTGTCCTTGTTCTTCTACATCTCAGCAAGCCTGTGAGTGAACCAGACATCACCACTCTTTGCTTTTCTCAGCCCATAATAATTTTTTCTCCATTAAAATATTCCAATTAGCCTCAAACCAGCACACCGTGGCAGGGAGATTGGAGCAAGATGCTCTCTAAGGTCCCTTCCAACCTAAGCCATTCTGTGAAACCCAGAACCCACCTCCTGAGACTCACACTGCAGGCAGATTTTGGACTTGGACTGGATGTATCCTGCCAGTCAGTCTGTCTTTGTCTTAGAAGACCCAGCAAAGCATGTTGAGAACTTGTTCCCACCTTTGATGAACAAACCCCTGTCACATCCAGGCCTAGACAAACCCCTTTAAACCCATAAAACAGAGGCAACTTTCAGCAGTATTAATGTGCAAAGGGAAATTCCCCCTGCCCCTTCAGCAGCAGTGGGTCAGTCCATCTAACATTGCACAAGCTGGCATCTCTCTTCTAAAAATAGATGTCTGAACAGGCAGGCAGTGGAGTAATCCAATTGCCTGAACGTTCCTGGGTGCTTTATCATTTAAATTGTCATAAATCTCAGTGTGCCACAAGCCCTGCTGAGCTGCATCAAGTTACAGCCCCACCACCAGCATGCGGCGGCCAGATGAAATGGGTCTGACGCGATGGCACCCAACTGCAAAGCCAAGGCGTGCACTGCTCTGCAGATCTCTTTAAAAACTGGGGGGGTGTTATTAAAATCACTGCCCCTGTCACATTTTAACTTCTTATTTCTCCCCTTTTATTGCTTTGACTAATGAGCCCTAGGTCCTGCTCCTGAACCCACTGAATTCTGTTGTGCGGTTACTGACGCCAGACTTTGGCTCTGCCTGATTGGGGATTTTTGCAGTAAAATGCAGAAGAATGTAACTATCATGCACTCTTTCAGGGCAACTGGGACAGCACATTGAGGCTCCCAAGGGTTCCTCAGGATTATACTTCCATACATTAATGCCTACCATTGTTTGAAAAACTTTTTCTTGTATTTAGGATGAGGAATGGATTGAAGCTTGAGGAGGGTGAATGGATTGAAGCTTGAGGAGGGTGGATTTAGACTGGAGGATAGGAAGAAATCATCTAAAGTGAGGGTGGTGAGACAGTGGAACAGGTTTTCCAGGGAGATTGTGGATGCTCCCTCCCTGGAGGTGTTCAAGGCCAGGTTAGATAAGGCCTTGAGCAATCTGGGCTGGTGGAAGGTGTCTATGCCCATGGCAGGGGGGTTGGAACTAGGTAGGTCCCTTCCAACCCAAATCATTCTTTAATTCTATGATTTCCCCTCCCTGCCTTGTCTCTTAAATAGTTGTAATGGAAGAAAATAATTTTAACTCTCCAAGGCAGTCCTTTATTTCTCAGAGTAGTATTCCTGTGGACCACCTTAATGAACTCCCTCTTCTCCTTGGTTTTATCCATGTTTTAGATATTTATCCAAGATGTATGAACTTAAAAGGATTATTCATAACATTGTTGTTTCTGAAACAGGAGACTAAAGCTAAACATAATCTGGTTCAGTCCCCAGTTGATGTAAATCATTTTAGCTCTTCTGGAAGTTGCTGATGAATTCTTTTTTTGTGTGTGTACTCAGTTAAGGATTGTTTTCTGCAGAAAAGGGAGGAGGGAAAGCACTGAATAAAAAGTAACAGGACAAAGCTGTGCCACGTGTGATGATGTCTGTGGATGGCAGGTGTGGTGTAAATTCGTTGCAGAGTTTGGCTCTGCTGCCAGAGGTGAAGGTGTGATGAGATTATGGCTTGGTCTACCAGAGCCAGTGTCACTGCTAACAGGTAACAGTGGAGTAGAAATGCAACAGCACAGAAATTAGGCTGACCTAGTTACCTGAATCAGTATGCAGAGCCCTTCCTGAAAAGCATCCTGTGTGTTTTGGATGGAGCGGTACTAAGTGAGCTAGCTCAGGCCTAGCTGCATGTCCTGCTCTCAATTGCTGGGCCACTTAAGCCCCTTAAGTTCCCCTAAGCAGGATTCACTTCACTAAATTTATTGCTGCAGAGGTGCAGTGACAAAGCTGAAACCCCTCTGGGGGGGTGAGGTTGGTTGGTGCACACTTACAATGGGAAGAGCACGAGGAGGGGGAATATTACACCTGACTCATTTTCCCCAAAGTAAGAGAGAGAGAATAGATCAAGAGAGGTAGTGACATCATAAACCAGATGTGAATTAAATAGGAAAACAGAGGAGAAAAATGTGGGAAAGGGGGAAATATATCAGCAAGGGATGTGTCTCCCATTATAAACTCTGGCCCCATCTTTTGAAAGGATTTTAGCCTATTGCATGCAGCTCATTCTCACAGTGTAGCCTCACTGATGAAGCACTTGAAGTGCCCCAACTATAGGGATAGAAGAAGTCCCTGTAGTACAACTACAACAGAGGGCAGAATTTGGCTTCCTCACCTCCAGCTGACCAAACCTGGCAGCGCTGATGCAGGCTGCAGCCATCACTTCCCTTAGCCTGCTCAAAATGCTCCATTGCACATCAAACATTTTCCCTTACCTTTGTTTTAAATAGGACTTTAAAACCCAGATGAAACAGTGACAGTGCATGCAACTGTGCTGTCCCTTGCAGTGAGAGATATCTCCTCTATTTCCCCTGCACTGAAAGCAGCCCTCAGCAGCAGCTGCTGGAAACAGCCTTTGAGAGAAGCTCTGCTGTGGTCAGAGCTGATGAGTGTCCATGAGCTTAATGTTCTACCTTTCTTTCTTTGTCTGCTTTAGAAAAGTTAATTAGAGGGAGGGTAGGGTATGAAAACTGAGCAGTGCCATTGCCAAATCAGCTCATCACTGTTCCCTTTAGTGTTCTCTCTGACCAGAACATCAGCACAGACCTCACTCCTGCTACTCACCTCCTGGATTTCCGCAAACTTAATGGTTGCAGTGTGGCAATGAGCAGTAGATCATCAGATGTTCAGATAGGATGGATCCAGTAGCTGCTCTGGTGCAGCTTATGGTGGTGGTGGGGTAACTATAAGGAGACCTTAGAGTAGCCTTCCAATATCTGAGGGAGGCCTACAGGAGGGCTGGGGAGGGACTATTGACAAGGTCTTGCAATGCCAGGACAAGAGGAATGGGTTTGAAGTGGCAGAGGGGAGACTGAAAGTGGATGTTAGGAGGAAGTTGTTTGCAGTGAGGGTGGTGAGAGACTGGCACAGGTTGCCCAGGGAGGTTGTGGAGCACAGAATCACCCAATGTGATCTTTGGTCACATTGGGTGATTCTGTGCTCCACAACCTCCCTGGAGGTGTTCAAGGCCAGGTTGGATGAGGCCTTGAGTGACCTGTTCTAGTGGGAGGTTTCCCTTCCTATGGCAGGGGGTTGGAACTAGATGATCTTTGAGGTTCCTTCCAACCTTACCATTCTATGATTAAATATGATTATTAACCTTCCCCCTCGTGGGCACAAGAAAATGGAATTATTTACTCCAAATTTTGCATCGTCATTAGCAGAGTGAGGGGAAATGGCTAAGGTAGTAACATGGCTATATTGACAGCAGGAAAACCTTGCCAGGATTCCATCAGGTGGCTGTGGATTCTAACAGGTAGAGTGTGTAGTGAGTGTGCCAAATGACTGCAATAAAGAGAATATGCAGCTTAGACTGCTGCTCCTTGCTCTCCTGCACCGGATGCGAGCATGTAAATATCACCTTGTTGTGGAAGAGATTTTCAAGACCTCTCACATCCTGCAAAGTCCCAGCCAGTTGTAATGTAGAGAAGCAGCAGAGACAAAAATCTTTAACAAATGGAGCCAGGAAGGAAACAACTTTAATTCTCTGGCCAGAAAGACTCTCCAATGAGCAGCGGTTTACATGACTGCGAACAGACAAGAGCCCTCTGGGCTTTTTAAAAAAGTCTTGTGGTCTTCATATTTATAGGAGAAAAATGCCAAGAAATATCAAAGCTCTATCTTGTCTTAGTCTGTTAGCACAATTCCCTAACCTGCAAAGTTGGTTCTTTTTATTGGACCTGAAGAAGCTCCTCTTTGCCCATCGGTGCTCGGTGAAGACTAGCTCAGCTTGGCACAGAGGCCCTCCAACAGCTTTCAGTAAGTTCTTCAGCCTCTGGCCTTGAAGCTGAAAGTTACCGTGGCCCTTTCATGCTTAAATTCCTGGTAGGAAGTTTGGTTTTCATGCTTTACTATGGTTTCCCTATAAACTTTGATCTTCACTCTTGGGAGTCTCATTTACACTCAGCTGCATCCGCATCCCTGGCCTTAATCTTTCATAACGGAGTGGCCTACTTATCAAAGTGTGACAGCTATCTTAACCCCCCCACACACACCCACTTGCCAGTATAGATGTAGAAGACTTTCCAACTGCTGTAAAAACAACCAAGTTAATTGACGAGGCTGCTTCTTGTCATACTCCAAATGTTTGGTCTCCTTTGTCACTCCAGCTCCAGTCGCTCAATTCTCTGTGCATAGAGTTCCACAGCTCCCTGGCATCTGAGAGTTTGTTCTTTTACAGTGTAGTGTGCTTGCATGGGCAACTGATTCATTTTCACTCCCCACTTTGCTAGCCACTGCTTTGTTCTTGAAGGACCACTTTATCACCTCTGATGACTGCCCAGAGAGGTGGTAGAGTCACCAACCCTGGATGTGTTTAAGGGTCCTTTGGATGTGGTGCTTAAGGCTATGGTTTAAGGTGAATCTTGTAGAGTAGGATTATAGGCTGAACTCGGTGATCCTGAGGGGCTTTGCCAACCTGGATGTGTCTGTGATTCTATGAAGACTAATGATGGCTGTCTTCCGAACATGCATACATGGTGCTAGTTAGCTTGAGTCAGCAATGCCATCAGACTGGGCTGTTGTAGATGAGTAACAAATATGCTTCTCTACCAAGTAGAGCCTTGGACAATATCTTCTTTCACAAAAAGTTTGCCCTGGTGAGACCACACTTGGAATACTGTGTCCAGTTTTGGGCTCCTCAGTTGAAGAGAGACAGGGATCTACTGGAGAGAGTCCCATGGAGGCTATGAGGGTGATTAAAGGACTTGAACACAGAATCATAGAATTGTCAGGTTTGGAAGGGACCACAAGGATCATCCAGTTCCAAGCTCCCTGCCATGGGCAGGGACACCTCACGCTAGATCAGGTTGCTCAGAGCCACATCCAGCCTGGCCTTAAAGACCAAGAAAGACTGAGGGAACTGTTTAGTCTGGACTAGGGAAGGCCAAGAGGGGATCTTGTTTATAACTATGTGAGGGGTGGGTGTCAAGATGAAGGTTTCAGTCTCTTTTTCCATGGTGACAGGATGAGGAACAAGGGGCACAAGCTGGACCTCAGGAAGTTCCACCCCAGCATGAGGAGAAATGCCTTCAATGTGAGCTGACTGGAACAAGCTATCCAGAGAGGTTGTGGAACCTCCTCTGGAGGCTTTCAAAACCCACCTGGATGTGTTACTGTGTGGCCTGCCTTAGGTGATCCTCCTTGGCAGGGAGGGGTGGGGACTTGATGATCCCTGTAGGTCCCTTCCAACCACTACCATTCTACAGTGCAACAATTCTTGGGTCTGTGATTCACTAAAGACATGAAGACACCATTGTTTAGGAAAGGCAGCAAGAGTGGTTAGAGGCTTATGAGTAATGGATTATTTTTTTTCTTTTGGAGGTGGCATATCTGAGAGAACTGGGAGCTTTTACTCAAGCAAAGGATGAAATCAAACTTGAAAATTGCCTTGAAATGCATGAAAGAAAGACTGGGAGAAGGGAGTGCATCGTTCCCAATGTCCACTGGAGACAAGGGCCATAAGACAGTCTCAAAGGAAAAAATAACCCCACGTTGTGCCAATACAATCTGACAGAAAGAGGATCCTCTGGACTGTAGGGTGTAAACACTTTGACTAGATCTGTGTGCCTGCTGTGGATTGGTGACAGGGGCTTTTTTTTTTTTGCACCCTAGCTTCCTTCTTGACAACCCATTTCAGAGTGGCTCATGTTTTGTTATTGCCTCTGATGGTTAGCAAAGCTATCTACAAGCTAACTCTCATTTATGATCTTCTCATAATGATAAAGTGGCTCTTTTAAGGGTCCTGTTGCTTGCCAAAAGCTTATTATTGCAGAAGCCTAAAGCCATTTCCAAAATAATTTATTGGATGACTGCACTCAGAGTAAGAAGCACTGGGAAGGCTCTCATTTAATACCAGCATTTAAATACATTTTAATGTACCCAGAACCAGAGCAGCCAGGTGTCATCTCCACTGTGTCTCTCCAAAAGAACCATTTTACCCTTTATATGCTCCTGAGCTGGCTCTCCACAAACAGCAAGCAGTAGGTAAGGACTTCTCTGCCCAGGCAAGGTGCAAACAAATAAGTTTTTTCCTTGCATCCAGAGCTGCCCAAACTGAGCTGAGTCTCATCTGGAAGCCATGCAGCTGTGTTAGCATGTTAGGATACATAAACTGGGGTTGGTTCACATCCACAGCATAACAGGGTAGGTCCTTGCCCAGGGCAGGGGGAGTAGAGTAGATGGTTTCTGAGGTACCTTCCAGCTTAAGCCATTCTGTGATCAAACCCCATGGAAGTGAAAGGAAGCTGTGAACCTTGTCACAGGCAGGTAGTTCTCCCAGAGATCCTCCATGAGGTCAAAATTATGCAGGGTGGGTTGGGGTCCAAGTAGAATTATAGAATCAGTCAGAGTTGGAAGGGACCACAAGGATCATGCAGTGCCAACCCCCCTGCCATGCCCAGGGACACCTCACACCAGCTCAGGCTGGCCACAGCCTCATCCAGCCTGGCCTTAAACACCTCCAGGGATGAGGCTTCCACCACCTCCCTGGGCAACCCATTCCAGGCTCTCACCACCCTCATGCTGAAAA
>VWYK01021132.1:0-41734 GCA_013399775.1 Semnornis frantzii | reverse complement strand
CATCGACCCAGACCCCCAGGTTGAGAGACAGACATAAATTCACCATCACCCATTATTAGATCACTTTGCAATATAATTGGGGTGTGACAGGGTGGCTTCCCACTAGTATTTACCATTTAAATTTCTTACTAAAAATAGAGTTTTTCACAAGATCTTTAAAAGACAAGTTAACATCCAAAATCCTATCTTGGAAAGTTCTTGATACATATCTCAAATAGACACTGCTTTTTCATTCTTAAAATGTGAAACAAGTCAGTCTTCTATCACACTAATTGTTTCCATGAGAAATTTTGAATAAGCCAGTTACAACACAGCTATTGTCTACTTTCAGGTACAGAGATGGGAACCCAATGGGTACTGTGTCCAGTTCTGCACCCCTCAATTTAAGAGATCTTGAGGTGCTTGAATGTGTCCAGAGAAGGGCATCAAGGCTGGTGAGGGGGTTGAAACACAGTCCTGTGAGGAGAGGTTGAGGGAGCTGGGGGTGTGCAGCCTGCAGAAGAGAAGGCTCAGGGCAGACCTCATTGCTCTCTACAACTACCTGAAGGGAGGCTGTAGCCAGGTGGGTTTGGGCTCTTCTGCCAGGCACCCAGGGATGGAACAAGAGGACACAGCTTCAAACTGCAGCAGGGCAGGATTAGGCTGGATGTTAGGAAGAAGTTCTCCACAAAAAGAGTGATTGGCATTGGAAT
The DNA here is from genome assembly GCA_013399775.1 of Semnornis frantzii. Taxonomy (NCBI): domain Eukaryota; kingdom Metazoa; phylum Chordata; class Aves; order Piciformes; family Ramphastidae; genus Semnornis; species Semnornis frantzii. The sequence continues at coordinate 41,042 of VWYK01021132.1, read as the reverse complement.
GGGCTGCCCAGGATGGTGGTGGAGTCACCATCCTAGGAGATGTTTAAAAGGAAAATGGATGTGGCACTTAGTGCCATGGTTTAGTTAATTAGGTGTCAGGTGACAGGCTGGACTCAATCTCAAAGGTCTTTTCCAACCTGGTTAATTCTGTGATTCAATCTGAAATACTCAAAGTACAATTGCAGACATTAATCTCTGTCAAGAAGCATTTAAGAAATCCTGCAGGTCTTCTGTTTCCTGAAAATTAGAACAGAATTTCCCACATAATAAACTGCCCACAACTGAAATCACAGCCAATACCTTACAGAAAGGCCTATGACTTTTCTTGTCACAATTCATGTAACACTACAAAGGGTTTGGCACCTGGGAAAGACACATGCAGGATACAAAGCTGTGCCAAAGATCTTAGCCAGTTCACTGAGAGACAGGCAACTGGTTCTGAATGTGAAGAGGTTAATGGAACAGCTGTTAACAGCCTTCATCCTTGGTTGACAGAGATTTTCAATTAACATGGTCACATACCTCATGAACTGTAGCTCTAGTGAAGGCTCCAAGATCCAGCACATGTCATGGGCAGGATAAATCCATTGGCAGCTACCCTTACCCTCCCTGCTCTGCAGCAGCTCTCTGGCAAGTTGTCCTTCCTGCTGCACACACCTCTAAGAGAGCATCTCCCCTCAAACTCTCTGACAGCAATGCACAACTCTCCTCCTCATACAGCTTGCTGACACAATGAGGTATTAAAACAGTACAAGCCAATGGCTACGCATGTGCAGCAACCAAGGAAAACTTCATGCTGTTGAAGCAGCCACATCACACAGCACTGAGGGCAGCACAGCTCTAGCAGGCCTTATGTTGCAGACAGCCAGGAAATGGGATAAGGACAAACACCACAGATGCTTTGAGCTAATTGGAATATTTTAATAGATAAATTATACCATAGGTTGTGAAAAGGAAACAATGGTGATGTCTGTTGCACTCATAGGCTTGCTGGAATGTTTAACAAAAAAAAGGACTCAAAACAAAGAGAAGTCAGAGCCTCTGAGGACAGTGTCTCAGGCAATCTAGCTTCTGGCTTCTCCTCTCTGCTGAATAACTTCACTAACCACTTTTCTAACCCCCCCTGGCCCATCCTCAAAATTCCCCTTGCATGTAAGGTAAACCTCGGGGTAAGGTATAGAGGTGGGGAGAAGGTGGAAGGGTGGTTGGGAGCCCCTCCTGGGGTCTCTGATTTCTGGGAGGGGAGTTGTGTTTCTGTATTACCTTTAACTTGTATATTTCTGTAACTATTCCTGTCTATACTGTATATATCTGCTTGTACATTGTGCTGAGCTGTAAATAGAGCTTCATCACTTAACTTCCAGCCAGCTGAGTTCTACTCTGGGTCATTTTACAAAGTGTGGGGGGCAGGGAACTCCCAAACCATCACACAGATGCTGTAAGTTTGTGAGCATCTTCAGTGCCCCTGTGAAGCTACTCCAGACAAATGTTCAAAAGCAACTATTTTGCTACAGGCTGGGACAGTTCCACCCTTCCTGAAAGTTTCTTTTCTAAAAGTCATCCAGAGCTGCCTTACCCTTGCCAGACTATAATGCTAACAGGCAAAGTCCCCTGGATTTTATCTCTTTAGAAGTTATCTAGGAAAGCCCCAAGATGCCCACTTTTCCTCTGGGTTTACACTGTGAGTCAGAAAGTTTCACTGAGAGAAGGCAGCTGTGTGAAAATTCACCTCTGGTTATAGAGTGGTTTTTGTCACCGATGATACATACCAGAGTAGGGAGAAAAGCTTCAGAGAACTTGAGGCAGTAATTCCTATCTCCTAGCATCAAGCAATTCATGGAGGAACCCCCACTACATGAGCACTCAACCTGCCCTTCCTGTCCATGCAGAAGTAATTAAACTGATAAGTCCAAATGGCTTCTATGGTTTCTTTCCAACTTTCTTTCTTGCCCAGGGGGGAAAAAAAAAAAATTGACAAAATATCAATTATTAGCTAAGACTTCAGACTGGCAATGTTCAGATAACTGCACAAGGAAAAAGAAAAACAGGACTCAAAGAAACATTAGTTACAAAGACACCAAAACATAAACCCAAACCAATTCATACAGCATAATTAATTCTTCAAGTCACACAGTTGTTTTTCAATTAAAAGAAAAACATAAACACAAAACCAAACAAAACCACACAACTCAAAAGTCTTTTACTTGCCTGTGAAGTCCCCTGAACATATAACCCTATGCTGAAGTACAGGTACTGCTTGAACAGCTGGATTTCAGCATGTGCTAACCTACTTTGTTAAAACAGTGCCCAGATAATACATAAATCTTTGATACTGTATTATATAAACAACTGCTTGGCAAAGATGTCATGGACTTGATTAGACCCTCAGTCTTCCTATGTTTAGACTTAAAAGAGATACCTGCATCTATTTAAGAAACAGCAGCACACTTGCCACTGATTTACATGGGCTGCAAGTTATTTGTATCACACAAGGCAACATACTTCTATAGTTGGAGGTGTAGGGAAAAGAAATAAGATTTACTCTGCTCTCCTCAGACCCCACCTGCAGTCCTGTGTGCAGTTCTGGAGTCCCCAGCACAGGAAGGACATGGAACTGTTGGAGAGGGTCCAGAGGAGGGCACAAAGATGCTCAGAGGGGTGCAGCAGTTCTGCTATGAGGACAGGCTGAGAGAGTTGAGGCTCTGCAGACTGCAGAAGAGAAGGCTTCCAGGATCTGAAGGGGCCTACAGGAAGGTTGGGGAGGGACTATTGACAAAGACTTGCAATGACAGGACAAGGGGCAATGGGTTTGAAATAGCAGAGGGGAGATTGAAAGTGGATGTTAGGAGGAAGTTGTTTGCAGTGAGGGTGGTGAGACACTGGCACAGGTTGCCCAGGGAGGTTGTGGCTGCTCCCTCCCTGAAGGTGTTGAAGGTGGCCTTGAGTGACCTGTGCTAGTGGGAGGTGTCCCTGCCTATGGCAGGGGCTTGTAACTGGATGATCCTTGAGGTCCCTTCCAACCTTACCATCCTATGATATGTAGCACAATGCAAATCACGTAAAGTTGTTCAGCAACTTCCTCTCGTATCAATACTGAAAACAATCTAAAAACAACAACCATAGAATTAGAGGAGGTCAAATAAAGGCCATTTAACCTTTGCTGGTAATAAACAGGCACTATGGTTGAAAACCAAAAGCAATGCCTTGAAAGTCCAGTCTAATTCTCTGTTCAGCCAGTTCATCTGCCTTTTCAAGCTTCCCTAAATCATTCCTCAACACTTGCTTAACACAGACATGAAAAGATAACATGGGCCACGTGGGGAAATGCATTATCAGTCAGTGAAAAGAAACCCTTTGATCCAATGTCACCATTCCCAAGACAAGGCCACAACTCTTGGCAGAAACACAAAGTTTTAGACTTGTGCTTTGATCACTGAGGCTGAAAAAGCACAACTCCTGCCTCAAAAAAGCACTTGAAGGGCAACAAAACAAGTTTAAGAACTGCTGATGTCACCAATAATTTCTACATAAACAAACTACCATTTTCATAAACTCTCAATGTATTTAGTAACATATTTCTTGATTGTTTTTCACTTGCCATCATGGTGACTTCTTCAGCTCCAACAGCTTGCCACTTAACATACAAAACAGTAATATGTGAAGACAAGTAAAGTGATTTCTATCCTAGTCCAGACCAGCCAGGGAGATTATGAACTTCTTACTACTCACCACCTTCATTCAGAGGTATCTTCCTTTGTCATCATCCTCCCTTTTCACTGCCATCCCCAAATGTTTCCTACTGGTTTTACTCCTCCCTGTAAGACCTCTGTAAGAAAGGTCCAGTCCAGCAAATTATTGCCTCTTTACAAAGACAGTTCACCCCAGGTCATCTGAGTGGTGGGAAAAGAGACATGCTATCTGAACCTGAACAAAGGCCAACACCACTTACTCTTTGGGATTTGACACCTGGCCCTACTAGTGGCACAGCCACCCACAGCAGAGGCAGCTGCCTTGTAAATGCACTCTAAAAGGTTACTTCTACTCTGATTCAAACCCAAGTTATTCGCTCTTATCCTTACAGTGGGCAATCTACTAGGAACTGGGAGAAGGAAAGAAATTTACAGTGTGATGAACTTAACCAAAAGCCTCTTTGGTATGTTTCTTGTAGCACTCCTGTCACTTGGTTGTGAAGATTAAGGATACAAACAGCATAATACACAGAACAGTTAAGAAAGACTTACTTCAGGAGGCTGGGATGGCTGTACAGCAACACACAAGAGATGAACTCTTTCCAAATAAACTCTACCAGCTGTACATTACAGCACTGCAGAGTTGCTCTTCATTTCCCTTAGCTTTGTAGGATGTGTCCTGTACAGGCATACACAGATACCAAAGAGGTCAATTTAATCTTTCACAGTATCACCAAGGTTGGAAGAGACCTCAAAGATCATCAAGTCCAACCTGTTACCAGAGACCTCAAGACCAGACCATGGCACCAAGTGCCATGTCCAAACCTGCCTTGAACACCTCCAGGGACGGTGACTCCACCACCTCCCTGGGCAGCCCATTCCAGTAGGGAATGACTCTCTCAGTGAAGAATTTTCTCCTTACCTAGAGCCTAAACTTCCCCTGGTGCAGCTTGAGACTGTGTCCTCTTGTTCTCGTGCTCGTTGCCTGAGAGAAGAAAGTAACTTATCCTATCCACACCCATTGCTCCCTTCTGAAAACAAGAAGAAAACAAGGTCCCAGTGTAGAAGCCCTATGCTCAGCCTCTCCACAGCAGCCATAAGCTAAGAGCAATGAGAAACCTGCCAACCAACAGCCAGTCCCTCCCCTGCTTCCCCTCCACCTCCTCTCTGTCACCCCAGAGTCTGCCAGGCTAAAAATGCTCTAAGCCCTACTTGGTTCACTCTGTTCTTGCAGCTTTTAAAAAGCAGTTATTGGCTGCTACTCTAAAGAGTATAAAAACAATAACAGGAAGAGGGACAGGGAAAATAAAAATACTTCTTCATATTGATGTTTTTCCAGCTGAACTGAAAACATGTAAATCAAACCTCCACTAAAAACAGCTACCAAAACCCTCTGCCTAAAATAAATACTGCTATAGAAATGGGAAAGAGCTGGAAGGAACAACTCAATTCAGAAAATAATCATAATTGTACAATACTTACCCAGTAACAATGCTTTTATCACCACCCATTTAGTAACTTAAACTTGCAAGAAATAAACATTTTTTTTTAATCTGCTGGACACAGTCAACACATCTCCTTCCTTCCTCCCTAGCAATCACAACATTAATTCATGAATTCAACTAAGCCCACAAGCCCAGCAGCAGAACACCTCGTTAATTCAGAAATCAAGCATCCCACTGCTGACACATCAGCTTTGGGCAGGAGGAGAGACTGCTGGAGGGCTGCACAAGTCCAGGATCTGCTGCAGATTGACACCCAGAAGCTGCATGCCTCAGACAGCTTTCCATAGAAACCTCTATGACAGACTGAACTTGTTCAGCACAGCTACACTATAAAGGTTATCCTTTTAAAGAAAAAAGAAGGGGGGACCATCACTGTGGATTCTTGTCTAGTTACTGATAGTAGTTGATTATAACACTTGGTTTAGATTAAACTACAGAGTTGGAGATCTATGATTGAAGAAACAGATTGAAAAAGACTTTTAACATCGTCAAGCCCAACTGTTTATCTGCCAAGTTCATCACTAAACTATGTCATTAAGTGTCACATATACACATCTTATACCTGGGCAGATTGTTCCAGTGCTTGACTATGCCCTCAGCGAAGTCATTTTTCCTCATGCCCATTCTAAACCTCTCCTGGTGCAACTTGAGGCCATTTCCTCTCACCCTATCACTTGTTACTTGGGAGAAGAGACTGACTCCCACACCTCACTACGATCTCCTTTCAGGTAGTTGCAGAGAGCAGCAAGTTATCCCCTCAGCCTCCTCTTCTCCAGACTAAACAACCTCAGTTCCCTCAGCTGCTACTCATAAGACTTGAGCTCCAGACTCTGCGCTGGCTTTGTTGCCCTTCTCTGTCCTTCTTGTAGCAAGGGGCCCAAAATCAAACACGATATCCAAGGTGTGGCCTCAGCAGTGCCAGCACAGGGGGACAACCACTGATCACTCCTGCTGATCCTAACAGACTGTTTGCCAAGGATAGATGGACAGTACTGTGACCAACTTGCTGGGTTTAAGAGCAGCCTTGTTCTTCACTGCATAAGAAAAGTGACTTGGTCATTTGCAAAATATTCTTTCTTTTCAGTGAAGAGAAAAGGATCAAATAATGTTTGTGAGGAACTTCCATTCAATGCAAATGAACAGAAAGGTTCCCAAAGGGCAGGATTAACAAATGCCAGTATACTTAACTACACAAGGAAGAAAGGGCTCCAGGTCAGCCATAGGGCAGGACTGAAAGGCATTTCACAGCCAAGGGAAAAGAATTATCCAGTACAGGTGCTTGACAATTCTCAGAACAATTCCCAGTTAAGAAAAGCCTTCAACAGATTCAGAAAACTTAAGCAACAAACCCACTTTTTCTCATCAAATGGCACATTGTAGGGACAAAAAAAACACAACCCCCCAACCAATCAATAAAACCCACCCCACACACACCAAGACAAACTCAAACCAGGCAAAAAACCAGCTGCCAACCCACAACCAAAAAACCACCCACCAACCTCTTTTCAGTGGTGCACAGTAATAAGTCAAGGAACAATGGATTGAGAACTTGAACATAAGCAGTTTCACCTCAACATGAGAATAAACTTCTTCACAGTGAGAGGGATGTGGGACTAGAACAGGTTGCCCAGAGAGGTTGTGAAGCCTCCTTTAGAGACCCACCTGGATGCATTCCTCTGTGGAGTGCCCAAGGGGATCCTGGTTTGGGCAGAGGGGTTGCACTTGATTCTCCAGAGGTCACTTCCACCCTCTAACAGCCTGTGATTCTCTGATTACTTGTTCATTAATATATTAGGGGTCAACATTTTACAGGACAGTTTTTAAAGTCACTGAGCAGCCAATGAACTCAGAATAGGCTTTATTGATACCTGACAACTCATTTAATCACAGGTTTTTGTTTTCATTGCTGACATCTCTTTTTTAATCAAACTAATATGAATCCTAACAGGAATTCTAATTTTTTTTTCAGTGTGGTTTACAGAAGCTAATTCTTTATTGCAATTAAAACATTATTTTAAGCCACACTAAGGCTCTACAGAGTTTGCTAATCTCATTCCATATCCTCTGCATGACAAATTCTATGAAACTCTTTGAAGAAAAGATTTCTGTTATGAAAAAAAAGAATAAAATTTGATATTTAAATTACTTTCTAGTAATGGTTACTCACATAGCAACAAGAGCAGCTAATCACATAGCAAGAACAGTAACTCTAGTGTGCTGGTTTGAGCTAATTGGAATATTTTAATAGAGAAAATTATACTGTAGGCTGTGAAGGAAAACAGTGGCGATGTCTACTGCACTCAGAGGCTTGCTGCGATGTTTAGGTATAAGAAAACCAAAACAAAGAAGATAAGAGTCTCGAGCTGGCAGTCTGGGTCACGAGGGACTTGCTTGCTGCTTGGGTCTTGGGCTAGCAGCTCTGGCTTCTCCTCTCTGTTGAGTAAGTTCACTAACCACTTTTCTTCTAATCCTCCCCAGTCGATCCTCCTTGTGCATAAGGTAAACCTTGGGGTAAGGTGTAGGGGTGGGGAGAAGGTGGAAGGGTGGTTGGGAGCCCCTCCTGGGGTCTCTGATTTCTGGGAGGGGAGTTGTGTTTCTGTATTACCTTTACCTTGTATATTTCTGTAAATATTCCTGTATATACTGTATATATTTGCTTGTATATTGTGCTGAGCTGTAAATAGAGCTTCATCTCTTAACTTCCAGTTCTGGCTGAGGTCTAGTCTGGGTCATTTTGAAGTGTGGGGGGGCAGGGAACTCCCAAACCTTCACATCTAGACACAAGATTTTTTTTAAATGATAAGTTATAGCTGTCTTTTCTGTACAGCTTAGAAGTATCTAAACGTTTCAGTGATGTTTGGCTTTTTTTTAAGCACTGGATCTATTATTACATACAAACAAGAAGAGGTTAGTTCTCAGCTGTGTCAGGTTTGTGAATGAACTGCTAAAGCAAGGAGAGATGATTATGACAGTAACTATGGCTTAGTAGACTTCGTTATGAGGAACAGTCAGAGCAAACTACTCAAAGCTCATTTCTGAGCTGTTCTCAGCCTTCAGTATGCATCATCAAATATTACAGACACCAGAGAACTTGCTGGAGAGATAATGGGCAATAAGAGTTTGGGGTTTATTGCGCTGTGCACCTTTACAAGGCTGATTTTACACTTTCAGAAAACAGGAGCAGAGGAGGCACCCAAGTGAGCTTCAGCTCCCTTTATTATAGCAATGTTTATCTTGGCTTTGTTCAGAGAGGTATCCAAAGACTCTGCTGAAGTCAGTAAAATGCCTAATTGCCACCTCAGAGGCCAGAACTTCTCCAGTGTGCTGCATGAGACTGTTCAGATGTGTGAGAGCTCACCTAAACAAAAATGCAAATACATTTATGTGATGGTTTGGGAGTTCCCTGCCCCCCACACTTGTAAAATCCCCCAGACTAGAACTCAGCTGGGCTGGAAGTTAAGAGATGAAGCTCTATTTACAGCTCAGCACAATGTACAAGCAAATATATACAGGAATAGTTACAGAAATAAACAAGGTAATGGTAATACAGAAACACAATTCCCCTCCCAGAAATCAGAGACCCCAGGAGGGGCTCCCAACCACCCTTCCACCTTCTCCCCACCCCCACACCTTACCCCAAGGTTTGCCTTACACACAAGGCAAGTTTGGAGGATGGGCAGGAGGGGGGATTAGAAGAAAAGTGGTTAATGGAGTTATTCAGCAGAGAGGAGAAGCCAGAGAGCCCAAAATGCTGTGCCCTGTGACCCAGACTGCCAGCTCGAGACACTCTGATCTTTATCTAAAGATCTCAGCAAGCCTATGAGTGAAGCAGACATCACCATTGTTTTCCTTCACAGCCTACAGTACAATTTTCTCTATTAAAATATTCCAATTAGCCTTAAACCAGCACAATTTAAACAGTGCCAAATGGAATCTCCAACTTCCAGGTAGCAAGGAAGGGGCAAGGGACAAAGGGACAAAGTGAGAGCACATGCTGACTGCAAGGCACAGTCCCTGCTACTCAGTCACCTGTAATCCAGAGGGGTAGTGCCTGCAATGCCACTACACCTCTGCAGCTGAGCAGACTCTCACAGGCAGTTTGCTGAATTGGCACCACCACATATACAGAAGGTACAAGCTCAAATAGCAAGCTTGATAGAAACTCCTCAGCCAATTTCTCCACGTCAGCTGGAGCACTGGGGTCAGTTTTTTTTCTCTCTTTTTCTCCTTCCCAGACTCATGAAGCTATCCTTCCAGGCTGTGCTTGTGTCTTCCAGCCCATCTTCAGACTCTCAACGGATAAAGAGAAAGCAAGATTGAGGCATCGGGCTCATTACTGTAGGGATGAGGAAGATTCCCCAAAATATTTTAGCCTGTATTAGGAACATGCAGCTGCTATATCCTATAACCACACTTCCTGACACTTAGGATGTTCCCTCCCACATTCTTGCCTTCTGTAGCAAGGTTACACCACCTCCTTTCACCTTGTCTGAGGCAATACTTCAGCAATTGCATTATTTCAAGAAGTACATTTGGTTTTGCCACACAAGACCAACATAAGGAACAAAATCCATTTCTGTTGTAGCTCACCACAGTACAATTTGTATCCCAAAGTCAGATTATTACAACTGCCTTGTTTCAATAGCAAGCTTTAACTTTGGCTGCATATAATTCTGCATTGCACCCTCTCAATACCAAAAAAAAAAGTCATTAGTGGAAGCTTTTTGTTCCACTGCTTTATTCTAGCTTCAAAACAGGAGATTAACGTTTCAGTGAGCAATACTAGCAGTCAGGTAATCCACCAAAGCCCTGGATCCCTCGGTGCTGCCCTGCTGCTACAATATACACCCTTCTGTGCTTTGGATCCAATCTTCAAACCCTCTACTGAGTGAGGCCTTCAAAGAGCATGGTGCATTATTTAATCCAGAAGTGGTTCTCCAAAGCAAGGGGAAAGATGACAGATTTCCAGAGCCTTCAGAGAGACACAGCAGTACTCTACAAGGCTGAAATGCCTGAAGCAGAAGGTGCTTTTAAAGCACTCATGTGAGTCCTGTTCCTGGACAGCACTTGGCTGCCTCAACCTTCAAGTAACTTTCATGCACTTTCCATTGTTGGCCATGGGTTTTATTTTCTTTAGTACAATGCAGCTGTGTTTTGCACAGTTCAGGAAAACCTCTAGGAAATACTCTGTTAGCTAAACATTTAATGGGATGTTGTGGCTACCAGCAGAGTGCTATTCGTGCCAGAAAACATGATACAACTGCTTGGGTATGCTTTACAAACAGCAACATGCAATATACCAGCATCTAAAACCCAACCTGAATGCATTTGTGCACAGCATTGTCACATCACTGTATCTTGTTGAATGGGGAAGGGGGGGAGCCACCCTGTATTTCCCCCAAATACAGTCACAGAATCATAGAATCACTTGAAGCACACTCAAAGTCATTTCTCTTCTGCAGGGATTTAAAACTCTCCAGTGTTGTAGCACCTCAAATCATCTCGCAGCTCTAGGAGCAATTTTCTAAGCTCTCCATCCCAATCAGCTACAAAACATGCAGGTAGGATGCTAAGTACCTTGATTCTCAAAGAATGACCTCATCATTACCCTGTCTCACAGCACAAAACCACAAAGCCTTCTATGTTTAACTGCTTAACTATCTATGGACCAAATCCTAGAGGACTTTAAAGCTCAGGCTTTTATTTTACACGTAGCACATACACACAACCACCGCATGCACACAGTTTCCCTGGGCTCACTATAAAAACTCCAGGCAGCCCTGTGTGCACAGGTTTGGGATCCAAATATTTAAAATTTGGGATTTTCATGGGCACAGTCTCCTCTGAAGACACAGAGCTACTCCAAGTAGCACACTACCAGAGCTATTTTAGGGTGGGAAGTGAGCACTGCTGCTCCAGCAACAGGATGAGGAGTCAGGACAGCCATGAACATCCCGAGTGACAGCAAACTCTGGGTGTTTTAGGAGTGGACACCCACTCTCTGTTCAGAGAAGTTTTCTGTGCTCATCTTTACCCCTCATCCTGCAAGGTTGAACAAGCCAGCCCTACCATAAACCACAACTAACTTCCCATTTGCTTTCAAGAGCTCTGACAACTGAAGCACACCATGAATAATTTATGCCACAGATAGTTATTCCCCATAAGCAATCAGCTCTTCCTATTGCTTTTGAGTCTACAGCACTTCTGATGAAGTCTTCTCAGCATTCATTGTAATCCTGTCCCTCAGCTGAATAAATACAAGTTGATTATGTTAATAACAACAAAGTGCTGTCCTCCTTGGGAAGCCCTTTCCTAAAGGCTTCCTGCAAGGTTATGAGGTGAGCTCTGGCTGAGCACAGAATGCTGGAGGCCTGCAGGAAGCTGTCAGCAGAGAGCAGCCCAGGCACAGAGAGGCTGCTGGTGCCTGAGACTGACAGGAAACTGCAACCCAGGGACCTGTGGTGGGGCTGGCTGAGGCCCCTCCTCAGCATGGGCACAGTGGTGTAGAAGGGACTCAGCACCAGCTTGCAGAGGTAATGCTGGCCCTCAATGCCAGCCAAGCTCACTTACAGCCACGGAACCAGGAGGGCCTTTAGCCAGCCCATGACAGACACCAGTTGCTACTATATTCTTGCCTTGGACAGTCACCAGTACAAGTCCCCTCCTGCAACACCAGCCAGTGATGATACCAGTTTCTGTGCCTGCAGTATTTGCCAATAAATCATATTTTCCCAGAGGAAAACCGAAGGAAAATATCTTACCAAGCAAAACAGACAGGTAAAACATTACTTATGTCACAAGTACTAAGGGCTATGTGTTCACTACATGGAATTGTCTCAGACTTACTCCTCTGCAGCTCCAGTCACCTAGTCTGTGGCAGAAATCTCACCTCTGGGTCCTTTCTCATCTCACAATGGTTTATTCTGCCCCAATACACAAGTGATCCAGTTCCATCTTCTACTCCCAAGACATAGCCAACCCAGCATCACCTTCTCCTCAGAGTCCACAGTCTCCTCAGGGAGATAGTAGAGAGGGAGGTGATGTCCTTTCTCTGCTGACCAGCAATTGGACACAAGGTAATGGAATGAAGCTGAGCCAGGAGAAATTCAGGTTGGGCATCAGGAAAAGGTGAGAAGGTGCTCAGTTACTGGCCTCTCAAGAGTTCAAGAAGCATCTCTTAGGCATGATTTAGTTTTGGTAGTCCCACAAGAAGCAGGGTTTTGGACTCAATTATCCTTAGAGGTCCTTTCTGACTTGAGATGTTCTATGCTTCTGGTGTCAGTGTGGCCCTGATGCCTGAATTCTCCTCTGCCAGCACATTTCTGGGCACACCATTCAACATGTCAACCTCCCAACTGCCTGCCACCAAGCAGTTACACTGACTCATCTGAAGTAGTAGGTAACAGGAATCTCACCCATGCTGCTAAGTGGTAAAGAAATCACTTATCATGCAAAGCTACCTATAGGAAAAGGGTAGGTCACACTACGCTAGAGAATGTCATTAAATCACAGCTTAAAACCTGAAACTACAAAGTTCCTAAACACCTGGTGATAAATTTGTGAAGTGAAAGTTAAGTGACTGTGACAGGAGTAGGGGCAATGGGTTTAAACTGGCAGAGGAGAGATTTAGAGTGGATGTTAGGAGGAAGTTGTTTGCAGTGAGGGTGGTGAGACACTGGCACAGGTTGCCCAGGGAGGTTGTGGCTGCTCCCTCCCTGGAGGTGTTCAAGGCCAGGTTGGAGGAGGCCTTGAGTGACCTGTGCTAGTGGGAGGTGTCCCTGCCTATGGCAGGGGGTTGGAACTGGATGATCCTTGAGGTCCCTTCCAACCTTACCATTCTATGATCTCCAAACTAGAGCAATGCCAATTCTGCTGTAGTATCAAGTAAAAATGATCCTGTTACTGACTGAAGGAAAAAAATTACTGTTGAGGGGAGCCACATTTTCAATGTGAAGCCAGAGATCACTCTTTTCACTTGCTGGTTTTCACATGCATTACAATATATTTAACACTGAGGCACCTGCAAGTAAAAAGTCATACAGATGTATGTTCTCTGCGAGGAGGAAAGCTGTGCCTGCTGATGAACAGGAGCTGCAAATAAAGCAGTAGTGATTTTTCACTACAAAGTTAATTAAGCATAAGAAAGGCCTTCCCTCTAATGGGCATCTTGTAAGAGCAGTATGAAGATTCATATTTCAAAGAGTGATGAAAAAAGGGGACTTAACTGCCACGGCGTACAGTCACTTAGCTTAATGTGCTAATGAGGGAAATGCTGACAATCAGGAGTCAATTTAGCAATGTGAAAACAAAGCATAAACAGAGACATGTTTTCAGTTCAGTTAGCTGACACCAAATACATTACTGACCCCCTTGCTGGGGGCAGATTTCCTCATCATTAAATTGTTGTAATTACTCATTTCTTTGCTTCAAAAGTTGAAAATCAGAGAATTCACAGTCCTTTAGAAAAATGACACCAGCTAAGAAAGCAACAGGTCCGTTTTAAACAATAGCAGATGAGGGGGAAAAAAAAGCAGGGAAGTTTGTGTTCCTTCATGATCTGAACATCCTGTTCTGGCCACTCAGTGTTAATCACTGCCGTGCGTCACTTCCCAGTTGTTCACCCGTTGCATGGGCACTGCTTCTGCACCCAGCTGCCAGGAGAGGTGGAACAAAACCAGAGCAGCTAGGATTTGGGAGCTCTTCCCCCACCCCAGCCCTTGCATCTAGCTGTTAGGTACCTGACGCCAGCAGGTCTCTGGGTCCCAAACACAGCCCACACAATCTTTTGAACAAACATCTTTACCCAGGAGTTTTACAGCACCAGTAACACACCAAAACAGCCTCCCTCACCCTCACAAACACCAATGCAAGGCAGTAACCCTGCAAAATGCAAGGCACAATCTTGTAAGAGAAAAAACAAACCACCTCATTCTCATCTCACACCACGGTTGTGACGCACCAGCCTCCAGGATTCAGCATCAGTGGCAGCCTTGACATCAAGTGAAACCCACACAATCCCTGGATAGTACAGCTCAGTCTTATCACCAGGATAAGAAATGGCCCTCCCAGCCTGATGCTTGTTTGGCAAACCTGTTGTAAACAAACTCTTCAAATCTTTATGTCGCTGCAGCAAACTGGAAAAGGTGCAAGAGGTGCAGGGCTGAGGTTCTGCCAGGAAACTGGTTGGTTAAACAGGGACTTCTGTGAACTAGAAAAGGCAAAGCCTTTGGAAACAGTGGCAGCTGTTTCACATCCCGTTTGAAGAGCATCCTCCAACCTTTCTCCAGTCAGATTTCAATGGTAACAAATATGAGCACTGTGTTTCCTCTCCCTGTGGAGATAAAACAGCTGTCAGCAGAGACCACCTAAGGTGGCCTCCTGCAAAAGTGTTTTACCTGTTTCTATACAGGTCATATACCCAGTCTCTTTCCTGGCACACTGCTGTCCCTCCCTGGGATCAAGTGAGAGGATTCCTGAGCACCTGTAAACAGTCCTTTTGGATAACTGCAATCACTCTTCCTAACTTAAGCTGTACCCACCAGGCAGTAAACCACTGCTATCTCCCAGACATCAGAGAATCTACACCTTCTAAAAGCCTGTGTTTGTGCATTCCCTTTTTATTATTTGTTTTCCACCATCTTTATTAAGTTTTCTACTCTAGAAGCATGCACAGTTTCAAGACTTGCCTATGACTACATAGTGACCAGCAGAACTAAGGACATAACCCTGTATCCAGCCCTCATGAGGCCACACCTTGAATACTGCACTGTTTTGAGCTCCTTGCTACAAGAAGCTACAAGAAGCACATTGTGGTGCTGGGGTGCATCCAAAAAGGGCAGCAAAGCTGGTGAAGGGCAGAGAGCACAAGTCTTAGGAAGAGCAGCTAAGGGAACTGGGCTGAAGTCAGGAGAAAAGCATGCTGCAGGGAGACCTTATTGCTCTCTACAGCCACCTGACAGAAGGCTGTAGAGAGGTGGGGGTCAGTCTCTTCTCCCAGGTAACAGGATAAGAAGAAATGGCCTCAAGTTGTTTCAGGGGTGTTTAGATTGGATATTAGGGAAAATTTCTTTGCTGAAGAGGTTGCAAAGCATTGCAACAGGCTGCCTACAGAAGGGGTTGAGTCACCCTCCCTGGAAGCATTTAAGATGTGGTGCTTAGGGACATGGTTCAGTGATGACCTAGCAGTGTTGGGTTAATGGTTGGACTTGATGCCCTTAAAGGTTTCTTCCAACCAAAACGATTCCATGATTCTCATTAAATGTGGAAAGAAAGAGTAATTAGAAGCACCACCCCCGAAAAGCTGCAAGCCTGCAATCCCAGACAGCCTCTCTCAGATGTAAAGGACAGCAACCAGCCTGGAAGAAAACCAAGTATTTCAGCTGCAAAACAAGCTAACATTGTCCACCCCCCGTGTCCACTGCAGCAACTCAGCAGGATGCTTTCCTCAGCAAAGCCTGGGAAAGGAGAGGAACAATACAACACCTTCTGCAAGCCACCCAGACCAGCTGCAAACTTCAGATACATAACACCTTGGCATGATACTATTTGATGGGTCATTATTAGGTCAATCTCCTCTGCTTACACATGGGCAAGGAGCATCACTCATTTTTTACAGCCAGGGGGAAAATCTGCCTCTGCTGATTTCATCAGCCATGAAACAATAACTAATCTTTCATGTGATACATTTTTAGGCCAGAGATGTATGACATGCTTAGCAGTAAGGATAAAAATACATAATTACACATAAGCACAAGTCCCAGGGAAAAAAATAATAGTGCCTTTTTGGATGCTTTAACAGCTTAATCTCATTTCCTAGAAAACACTGCACTATGAATACTAAACAAGGCCCTATCTAGCTATTCATTTTTTTCATTATAAATCCACTGAGCCAGTCAGTGCTTTTTTTTTAATTGGGGGGGGAGGCAGTAGCAGAAAGGAGAAGGGGGAATAAACAATATTTAATATGCTGGGAAGATATTTTATATACTCTGCAGTGGCTGGGGAGTAGTACTTTGATTCTTAATATAGCAAAGATGAAAAAGAGAAGCATGGGACTATAGCCTACTTCTCTTCTGAAATGCCCACACTTCTGCCATGGCTGGTTAATGAACATCCTTCCCCCACTCCTGTGGTGGCATTCCTCTCTGATGTGGTCATCCAGCCATATACTAACAAGTGACTGTTTCATCAACTGCCAGTGCAATGAATGCCAAACCCAAACATGTATGACCCCTCACGACATTGTCTATAGGTGACCTACACTGTACCACGAGCTTAGAGAATTAGATACTTTCTGGGAAGTTCAGAGAGGGATACAAAAGAGATTTCTGGTAGAAGGACTTGATGAGCAGATTAACATAAATCCACCAAGCAGTTTGAGATGAAGAACCACACTTACTAATACAGCCCAGTTAAGTTACACTGATAGCTCTTCATTCTAACAGTTAGAAATTGAGTCTACATTATCCATGCAGACACAGTACTGCCATGTTTGGGTTCCTGCCAAAACTGGAGCAGTAATCCTAAGGAACTATCAAGGCAAAACATTCCAAGGGAATTTGAAAGTCTCTGCACTTGACATTAGGAAAAAAAAATGTATTTTTTACACCTGTTCCTCTGTTAACTATATATTGAAATTCTGAACTTGTGTAGTGGTACAGTAATGCTCCCTTTTTTCACTCCATCCCAAACAATCTCATTCCAAATCATCTTCTCCAGGGCCTTGGCAGCTGAGGATATTCATATTGCTTAAGTGCAGCCAGGTAACTAAAACTGAATTCAGAGATAAATCATAACCAGCAGAAAGGTACAGGCTGGAGCACAGCCCTGTGAGGAGAGGCTGAGGGAGCTGGGGGTGTGCAGCCTGCACAAGAGGAGGCTCAGGGCAGACCTCATTGCTCTCTGCAGCTACCTGAAAGGAGGTTGTAGCCAGCTGGGGTTGGGCTCTTCTCCCAGGCAACCAGGGACAGAACAAGAGCACACAGCCTCAAACTGTGCCAGGGCAGATTTAGGCTGGATGTAAGGAAGAAGTTCACGGCAAGAGTGATTGGCATTGGAATGGGCTGCCTGGGGAGGTGGTGGAGTCCCCATCCCTGGAGGTGTTTAAGAGGAGTCTGCATGAGGCACCAAGTGCCATGGGTTAGTTAATCAGAAGGTGTTGGATGATAGGTTGGACTGGATGAGCTTGGAGGTCTTTTCCAACCTGCTTAATTCTGTGAATAACTGACGTGGCAAGAAACATGTGGAACTGCTATCAAAGTCCTACCCACACATGTTGCCACTCCTATTTATTATCACTGCTTAGTGAGTAGCCTTTTGTTCTCCACAGGAAACATTTCTACAGAAAAAGTGACCCTCTGTTTCCTCCACTAGGACATGCAGTTAATCTAATTCTGTGTCTTGAAGATGTTATTTCAATGAATTAAAGTAGGATTTAATCAGCACTCAGGTAAAGTGACATACAAGAAAACACCTGAAGCTCTTCCCACAGGGTGAATCTCAACAAATTAATGGAAGATGGGGCATTAAATGATTTGTCTGTTATTCATTTCTAACTGTATTTAAGGTCACAGGTGCATTCTCCTCCTGGCAGCACTCCTCCTTTGATATACTCCAGATTTAAAATTTAATGGGAGATGTGTACTATGTTTCTAACTCAGGTTTAAAAACAGCTCCTTTGTCTACTTTGAAAGATCACATTTTTCACCACAAAAATCAGCAGAAGGTGGATACTAGTTTTAGTAGGACTGTATAGTGCTACACACTACAAGAGACACTGGGCTCACTAACACTGCATACATGCTCTCTAGTTTTATTACTTATTTTGTTTTTAACTTACAATTGTGCAACAGCCTCAATCCTTGTCTCAGCTCCACTCCTGTGCCAAGACAACACAGCTTGCTCAGGCCATGTTAGACCCAGCTGTAACAGACCACTAGAAAGTCAGTGTTTCTGGCAGAAATTAACAAGCCCCTTGTTCTGCATAGATGTGGTCGCTCACCTGGTAGCTCTTCCCTTGAGACCCCCACTGTAGCTCCAGTGTGCCTCAGAGCATCACTGCAGAGCAAAGGCATATGACAGAAGCCACCCAGGAGGGCTCAAGGACAGAAGCAGCAGGCTTCCCAATGTAGTTTTTACCTTCCATATCATTCACAAAATTAAAAAGGTTAAAATAAAAGCCACTGTCTCTCAGCCCAGCATGTCCACACACTTGACACTTGTCCTGTTAGAACTATGTCAACATACAACAGGTCAGACACCATCACTACAGAGATACAAGCACATTGAAGGGACATACCTCAGGGTTTATTCCTGTGGAGTTAATTAGCTTAGGCACAGTTACAACCAAAAAGAGTTTCCTTTTGGTTTGGAACTGGCTATGACTTCTATTAAGCTACATCAAGTACCACTAGCAGCTTGCAGCTGTTCTAAACAATAAAAGACAAGCAAGTAATAAAGAAGAAAAATGCTTTTTCCTCACAGTAAGAATGCCATCTAAAGACCAAATCACCCTAGGCAGCTTCAAGAGTGGAAGCATGCAAGCCATTGCAAAGCTACCCTCGGGAAGTCATTCTCCAAAAGAAGGGAAGGCAAACAGCAGCAGCTGCCCCACTGGACTGCAGTCCTGCTAGGGCAGAGGCCAGGCAGAAGCAGCCAAGAATCCTCCATGCAAAATGCTGTGTGCTCTCTTTCTGCAAGGGTTAGAAGGATCAGGTGGTCTTGATGGATTTAGTTGTTCTGGGTTGGGTTTTTTACTACCTATTGAATCCTCCTATAAAGCCTCTGGAAACTAAGATGAAGTATTGGAACATTGGTTGCTGAGATGTCATATTTGAGACAATCGAAATGGTTGAGAAAGAAAAAAGCATTTGCCAGTTGAGTGCAGAAGTGAAGTCTTAGCAGGCTATTAATACAGTGGTATTTTTCTTCTGTGACTGGGACACATCCAAGAAAACTTTTACATGCTCCTGTCTGTTCCTATGGAAGCACTATTTGAAGCACTCAGAAGCAGCACAGCTAATGATCACAAGTGGCTCATCTCTGTGGCATCTGTGCAGACCACATTCATCCACAGAGAGAAGCACCTTGACTCAAGTGACTCTCACACCCTGTATGCAGGGTCCTAGACATCATGTCCTCTCCATCTCCTCCCTGTCACCCTCTTCACCCTAAGCATCCTGGCACCATACATGTCCCTAGCAGTCCCTCTCACTTTGCCTGACAGACACCCTGTCACTCAGGTCACCCAGACTCTGCGATCATCTGACAAACGACCACAGCTGTCCCACTCATGAGAGGGCTGTGACATTCTGCTTGTCACAGTCATATCCGCAAGCCACCTCAGATGACAGCATAGCTCAAGTCCCATTTTTGGTGCTGATAGTACATAAACCAGAAATGTCCCACACACAAAAACCCAAACCAAAACAGACAACTCAAAACAAAAAACAAAAACACCACCAAACAAAACACCAAACAACCAAACTAACAACACACAAAACCAACCAAGCCCAGCTCTGGATTCCAAACATTTTACATTTTTGCAAGAGTAGGTTGGGATTTTTTCATAGCTTGTCATTAAAACTTCTCTCTTTTGGATTCCAAGCTGAACACATCACAACAAACACTTCACATTTCATGACTACCTCCACTCAAGCAATACCTACAAATCCTTTCAGAATGGAGACTCTGCTATCCTGCATGAATACAGACAAAGCTTTCCACATTTAGGACTGGACATTACAGTGCAACAAACAGGAGGAGAGAAGGAGGGAAGACAAATAAATCCACATGTTTACAGAGAATAGCTGCATGAAAGGCCTGGAAAAATAATTAAGAGTTCTCAGGGAAGGAAGACAGACTAGGAGCTCCATCAAATAAGGCATTCAGTGGCCATATCATATTTACAATTGATTATTACCCTTCTCAGGATATTGCATTTAAGCAAACATTGTCTGAATACAAAGCAGGATTCTGTGGTTAATACAATAAAGCAGACTCACAGCTGGACTTTCAAAGACTGCTAAGACAATATTAAACCAGAGTGATGCAAGTCACCAGTTCAGAGGCTGCATTTTGAGAAGCCTCTTAGCAGCACTGTAGAGAGAAAGAGAAATGCCTGTCAGAGAAGAGGGAGACAAACTTGTGTTGTTCCCTGAACTGACTTCACTGCCTCTGAGACTATCACTCAAGACTTTTGCTATCCAGTTAAGACTGGTTTTTGGTGATGGATTAGACACTATTTCCTTCTGTTCATCTTCAACTTAAGAGCATTTGCCTCAGCTCTAGATTATTTGGTTTTATTTAAAGGAATTCTGATCTTTGTCTTTTTGGGTAAAATTTGTTCTCAGGAGTGAAGGAAACACTTCTAGTGTCATGTTTAGTACTCAGGCAACAGGAAAAACCTGCTTAGAGGCACTTGTCTCAAAGGGAAAGGCACATCTCCACCCTTCAGCACCTGGTGGGACACCAGCTATGCCTGGAGCACAGCAGAGGTGCCCATTCTGGCCTGGGGAACAGGACTGCCACAGTACTTGCTGCATTTCTCTCACATAGCAGGGGCATGATAGTATCAAAGTCTCCTGTGAAAGCCTTCTCAGCTGCACCCCCAGAAAACTGTTCTTGATCAAACCCACAGTTGTTCAGGGTTGCTCTACAAGATCTCTGACCATACTTCCCAACAGCTTTTTTTCCTCACAGTCAGTATGTGACACAAGATTAGGTTGCTGCTGGACTCTGTACAATACTCCTCTAGTACTATACTACACTCCTAAGCTTGTTTAGCCTCTGTATGACCAATATGTTCCTGTCCTGTTTGCCTCTAAATATAGAGAGGAACAGAGTCCTTAAAGACCATAAGGAAGCAGAAAAGGTGCCCAGCAGACTGCACTAAACATCTGCTAAATGCACTGCTACTGCCCAGAGCAGACATCCCCCTACACCATTACAGGCTTCACTAGAAGTCACAATTCCAGCATGCCACAGCAAAACAAATGGAAAGATCAACAGCACCATGAAGCACCATGTGTTGGTGGAAACCTGCCACATGAAAGCCACCCTGCACACCAACAGGATACTCCACTCAAGGCAAGAGCATGGCTATTTTGTGAGGCAGTGCCAAACCAGCCTTCCCTTTCACAAACATGAAAGCAAAGCACACAGAAGCAAGGCCAAAAAAATCATCTTGTCTAACCTGAGACCTCAGAGAGAGGCATTTAGCCTCAGCTGAAGTCTAGGTGCCCCCTTTGGTCCCTTCCTGTGCACAGAGGGCAGTTCCAGAGCCATTCTTCAATAACAAACCCACTGCATTGCAGCAAGTTCTATCTTACCTGGGTGCCTAGCAAAGAATTGAGCTGTGGTCTCACAAGTATGACGGAGACCTGAGGTTAAAGCATCACAAGGATGCAGAGTACACTCCTTAGCAGCACATCTCAGCAGCATGACCACCACACAAGAGCAGGTAGGTTACCCAGGGCTTCTCAGGCATGCAAGCAAACACCAGCTGCAGCAAATATGCCAGACATCTGAACTCCAGCAGTTCAGCCAATTGTTTGTGTAACCCACAGCTGACATTTTCAACCTGTGTAGTTATGCCTGCTCCCATATTCCAGATACCTCTACAAGGTGATGGATTTTTTTAAAGCACTATATACAGGAGACAGCTGTAACAGAAGGAAGAACAACACAGGTCCGTCCTTAAAACCTCATTTAGAACTGGAATTTTAGTCAACATCAAGCTATCACTGGAATTGCTGATGTGATGCAATTACCCAGGCAACAGCTTTTCTCTCTTTCCATCCCAAACAAAATTTACATCAGACCAAGCCACTTCTGCTTAGAGCTAACCTAATCAGTGCAGAAATGTGAGTTTTGCATAAGGATAAACCTCAGCACAGCCACTCTCATGGCTAACTGCTGATGCCTGTGAATTGAAACAACTCTGCAGCTGCAGATGAGCTCCAGATTTCTGTATTTTGCACGCTGCTCAAGCTGCTTCTTTCATTCATTTTAACCACAATAATCCTGACCATTATCACTGCATGTGTTCTGCAGAATTTTACCAGAGTGCAAGAATTCTGGCCATTCCAGGTTACTGCCACATCCCCTTGCTGGGCAGGGGCTGGTCCTGACAAGCACTACAGGTCTCCTCCAGCACGGACTTCACACTTCTATTCTCTTCAGCAGATGATGCAGAGGCACAGGTCTTGTGAAGGCAGGGATCTACCAAGCAATGTTGAACAATTGTTTTACTTGGCTCTGCAGCCTCTCTGATCTCCTAGTTTTAAAACCTCCCATTCCCCACAACCTCGTTTTTATTTGCAAATTGCACAATGGTTTATTTGTGCATTCTTCATGCACACGGAAAACCCTCTGCCAAAACAAGTACTCCTAAAAAAAGCAGCTGGGTTAACTGAGGCAGACTGCAAGATCTTTGGAGAAATGAGGTTCATTAAGTACTTAACACTAGCACAGTGTAAGCTGTTCATTCAGAACTCTGAGCCCAGATTTCCAAAAACAGACAAAAGAAAAGATCCGAGAGACAGGGAAGGGGAGAGAGAAAATGCATTTGATTGTTTCCATCTGTTTTTTCCTTCCCGGTGCCATGGAGCCCTCAAGCTACAGCTCTTCCACCACGCTGATTTCATACCTGGCTTCAATCTACACCAACAGGTAAAGCTGCCCTGCAGCAGCCCAGGTGTGCTCACCTTACTTGCTGTCATCACAGCAGCTCCCTCAGGAAGACACAGCAGACAACACTTAACAGTTGTGCATTCTAGCTGGAAAGCCTTTTCCCCTTCTCCAGCTTTCAATAAAATGTGAAAAGCCATCACAAAGTGTTGGGTGTTTGATCTAACACGAGCATAAAAAAATAACAAAAGGAAATTAAAGGGTAGGGAGAGTATTTACATTTACTGCTGTGGGATTATTCTTTCAGAACCTCCATAGGTTGTTGCTACTCCCTTGCTCTCTCATTGGGGCTAGGAGGATTACAAAGAAATTGGCACCTTTTAAAAACTGGTAAGACAAAAGCCACAACAGCCAAGGGTGACAAGGAGGCCATGAAGATGCTGAGAGGGCTGCAGCAGCTCTGCTATGAGGACAGGCTGAGAGAGTTGGGGCTCTGCAGCCTGCAGAAGAGAAGGCTTCCAGGAGACCTTAGAGTAGCCTTCCAGTATCTGAAGGGGACCTACAGGAAGGCTGGGGAGGGACTATTGACAAGGTCTGGGAATGGCAGGACAAGGGGCAATGGGTTTGAAGTGGCAGAGGGGAGATNTTCACACAACTATCTACAACACCACCAGTTCTGCAGGTATCTTTCCCTTGATAAAGCTTCTTGTGAACTTTAAACCTGAGTGCAGTACCTTGCTTGAAGGGATAGAACATTCAGAAAACAAAAGGCAGAAAGGAAATAAGAAATTCTTCATAACAAACACAACTGTTGTATCAAGTTTTCAAGGATCAATGAACTTCTCTACAGAGGAAAAAAGAAAAGTGATGCTGCCTCTTCACTAGAAAGACGAAACTGCCACAGAGCCCAGGGAATTGAGTTTAATCACTCATGTAGCTCAGCAGGAAAACTGACAGCATGTGACTTCTCAAAGTTAGCAGCAAATTAATTTCCAGATAAATTTTTAAACACTAATCATCTTTTCAATGTAAACTAGTGAACTTCTAAAGAATTAGACTACCTACTCCTCTGTGTAAGGGAAGAGTTTCCAGACCGAGTCAAACTTTAAACCTATCAGCCTCCAACAGGTAGACAGGGAAACAAATCTCTCTTAAAAGATCATGAAGTTTCAGGGTCAGTTTATTCAGTACAGACAACTGAGAAGTGCTAAGAAATTAAACACTTGAAGACCACTCAACGTGGTCCTTCTCCACCCTCACTCCACGGCAAAGGCCATCCTGGCCATGTAAATATTGTCTCCTCAGTCTACTCAATCACACAAATTAAGGTGGGAGACTGAAGCCTCTTGCATTTCAAGAATGAAGCCCAAACCCAAACAGAGCCCAAGACTTCAGAGAAGACCCAGATTTCTCTAGCAGTCTTGGTAGCTTGTACCTGTTACTTGTGAAAGAGCAACACCTCTTCTTTAAAAGTTGCTTTCCAGCTACTTCACTGCCAATGATGTCCCTTTCCCAGACTGATCAGTCATAAATATTAAGGGATGGTTCCCAAATCCTAACAAACCTTCCTAAAGTCTGCCTCAAACCTGTAGATCTTTCCAGCTCAAACCAGATGCTAAGGCTACCAGTCAACACCTTCAAGACTTTCTTGCAATGTTCTGACCCAGTCCCCACCAGACTCCCACTCTTCCCAAGCAGCATCCTTTCACAGTAATTCATAACAGCTGCACTTGAGTACTTTCAAGGTCATCTGAAAAATTAGCAGACCTGCAATACCATAAATAGTTTTTCTTGTCCTTGCATACTGGATTCATTAAAACCTACTAAATGCTTGTGTTGCCTTGCAGTATGTTTTCCTTTCCCCTGCTTACTAGCAATAAATCTGCTTGCAAAGACTTTCACTTCATGGAAGGGCCTCACATCTCAGTTACAGGTGATATTCCCTAGGGTCAGAGACTCTGAGACAATTCCTTTCTGGTTGGTTTTCCCATTAATAATAAATATACTGCAATATAATGCCTAAGCAAGTTATATAGATCTGATTTTTAGAACAGCCTTCTCGAAGCAGAGGAAGAGCCTACATTAACGTAAGAAGGAAAAAATATTGAATTATAGATTGCTATGTATTTGTCTAAGTTGGTGCCTGTATCTGCCACAAGCTACCTGGGATCTCACAGCTCATCACACAGTTCAAGGACACCTCCAGTTGCAAAGAGAGATTCATCCAGGAGAGCTTATCCCATGGTCCTCACAAGGGAAGCACAAACTGGAAAGCACTCAACTACATGAAATTACATTGAAAGCACAGAGATAATGCTGGGTGAAAAATATTAGAAAAGGGTTTCTCAAATCCAAGTCAAACCACATTTTTGCTTATGACATGTTTTCCCAGCTGCAAAGTGGAGCCTTTCCAAAAGAGCCTGCCTTACAAAAACAGACAGCTGCTGAAAGCTTCCAATGTAATTTATGACTCCAAGAGTCAAGATCTTATCTTCCTGTCGTGAAACCATCCCCTTCACTCTGTGCAAACAATCATCTTTGGAATATGAGGGGGGAGGAGAGAAAGAAAAGATTTATCCTGGTTTGGAGTTGCCCAGGGAGGTTGTGGCTGCTCCCTCCCTGCAGGTGTTCAAGGCCAGGTTGGAGGAGGCCTTGAGTGACCTGGGCTAGTGGGAGGTGTCCCTGCCTATGGCAGGGGGTTGGAACTGGATGATCCTTGAGGTCCCTTCCAGCCTCACCATTCTATGATTCTATGATATGGGGGAAGAGCCAAGCTACACACTCAGCCTGAAGGAGTGCAAGGTGATTTATGAGTTGGTTGCAGGAAACTGACATCCCCACTCAGTTATTGAACACTGCTGGCTAAAGGATTTTATGTGTTTGCACCCAAGTATTTAATGCTATTAAATAATCACATTTATTCAATCAGTTATCAATATACTGCTTAAAGCTTATGTTTAAGCATCTTTATCACCATTAAACCCAAAGAAATTAGTGTGACAGCAGGTACCACTGTCAATATGACCCAAGTAATATGTTTTCCTTCTGGCTTTGTGCCACTACAAACTGTTGTTACAAATGCTTGCATGACAGGTCTCAAATTTGCAACTCTGCTCATAAAGCACAACACATAAAATTTGGTGTAACTCAGACTTAATGCTATCCTCATGCCCCCTGATACAATATTATGTGGTCAGACATTAGAAACAACAGGGAGAAAAAACACACCCAGCAACAAAAAAGCTCCACACCAAAACCAAAACACACCCCCCGCCAAACTACTTTCAAGTTTAGATTTTCTCCCAACCATTCCCCAAAAGCCAAGAAAAGGCAGTAAGAGCAGAAGCAAAGCAGTAAAGCAGCATTTTCAGAGAGCAAGGCTAAGCCAACACCAGGACACCATTCTCAGCATGCACCAACAGCTGCAGGTTAGCAAACTCACACAGGCACTCACTCCTTCTGTGCATGTTTGAGGAACAAAGTTTACTGAAAAAGCCCCCCCCAGAAATGGCAGTGGGGCTTCAGCTCTACAAGTCTTCACAGGAGACAAACAGCAACACCAGAAATGCTTCCATCACCTGCAAGCTTGGGAGAGGAAGAGAACACACAAACAAATCTGCAGTAATTCAGATTCGAGCCTCTGAACAGTGAGCTCTGCACACCTGCCTGAGATTGCCCAGGAATGGTGTCACACCCACCTAGAAAGCAAAGACCATGGCATTTTTGTAAACATATCACCAGGTAAAGGAGGTAAGGATGCAAATGTATCCAGTCACTGCAGGTGAGACACTTGATTTCAGTGAGTGCTCCCACAACTTCCATGCATTTTGCAGTACTAAAAACAGTTTGATCCTACCCCTTAGAAAATAAGCATTTCAGCAGATCCAGTGTGTCTGAAATGAGTTTGCACCTGGTCAGTGCATCTACAGCACCAGGACTACATATCTTTGAAGGAAGAGGTAGCATCACATTTGGTGCTAAACCAGTGCAACACATCTACCAAGGATCAGCATCCTCCACTATGCACTCATGCTGGAATCCAGCATATCTCCTCTGAGAGGATACTGCAATCCAGAAGGAATTACCCCCTCCCCCCATTCCAACACCTGGTAGGGGAGCAAGAGTCTACCAGTCAGAAGCAGCTGGTTTCTCTAGCCAGTAGGGTGTCCCTGCCCATAGCAGGGGGGTTGGAACTAGATGATCCTTGTGGTCCCTTCCAACCCTGACTGCTTCTATGATTCTGGTGTCCAACACCATTTTGAGCATACCACCTGCCACACTCATGGTTTACCCTACAGCTCTTTCACCAACTACAGGACTTGGTACAGACATACAATTGTCCCCTGGCCAGGTAAGAGTGAAGCTGTGAAACAGCTACAGATGACCACAGTTTAGACTGGATAAAACCCACAAAGCCTGAGGCATGGGAAGGTTCGATTCCTTGGATCTTTTTACTATTAACACCCAGAAAATCATGTGGCACATAGACTGATCACATATCCCAAAGCCACATGAGCCTCACCACTTTTCAGCTTCTGTTCACCCAGTTAGAGAAACATAGGTGACCCCTAGTCTGAGAAAAAAAAATGAAGAGGCTTTTCCTTCCAGGGCTTCTGCTGTGTGGAGGACAAGGTTCACAGCTGCAGTCTGTCAGAAGCAGAAAGCAAGAGGGAGGCTTACTCAGAGTAATTCCTCTGGCCTTGATCTCACTCTCCCTGGCCTTTTCTTAAAAATATTTTCAGACAGCCTCCCATCTGCTTCTTTCTTTCCTAGGGTCAGCTTTTCCACTGTTACCTGTCTTGATAGCAAAACTGCTGTCCCAGGTCTCTGCTGGTGTCATATCCAATTGCATAAGAAGTCCTGAGGCTACTTCTCTTGACCCAAGAAGTGAATCTTAGAGGAAGAGAACCCTACAGTGGCAAATTGCTTCTTTTCAAAGCAAACAAATAAATGCACATAGATGAAGACTGGGTGAAAGTCTACCATGGCTAAGCAGAATTAGAGAATAATCAAAACCACAAGGCCTGTATTTGGAAAGATACCTTCTTATCAAACCAAGATCTAGTGATTAACTCTGTTCTTTTCCCTCTAGAGGAAAAGCTGGTGTCCTGGTTTACTGTCAGCAATGTTTAAAGCCCCCAAATACTGGGATGCTCAGAAAAAGATAACTATAATGTAATAAAACCAAGTTAGAACACACTTAGAATGGAAAGATAGAAGCCAGAGCCTAGGGAAGGAAACTCAAAGCCCGGATTCTTTCGGTAGTTCTCAGATGATCATAAAACTGAAATCAAAAAGCTTTAACATTGCATGTCTAAATTGAGTTACTTTAAAAGCAAATCTTTAGAAAGCTTGAACTTTTGTAGCTTGTGTCAGGAAAGCATCTTTCAGTTTTATGCTGTGCCTGTGTTCTTAATGGGGACTGCTAAGTTAACACAGGAGTGTATATAACAACACACATACTACAGAGTATCAATCTGTCTAAAGAGAACAAGAGGACACAGTCTCAAGCTGTGCCAGGGCAGGTTTAGGCTGGATATCAGGAAGGAGTTCTTCACAGAGAGTGATTGGCATTGGAATGGGCTGCCCGGGGAGGTGGAGGAGTCCCCATCCCTGGAGGTGTTTAAGAGGAGGCTGCATGAGGCACTTAGTGCCAGGGTTTAGAAGGATTAGGTGATAGGTTGGACTCAATCACTGGTTAATTCTGTGAAATACACTATCAGACCTCTGGAAACATTTTGAAACATGTGAGATGCTCCTGTTTATGTTTCCAGTGGAAATCAGGAAAACCCCAGCCCTGCACTTTTACCTGACTACACAGCTAAAAGAACAGGACAGAGGGAATCCACCAGCCTGTTAAGTAGTCTGGTTTGAAGAGCACTTCAGTGTAGAGTGGAAATGCATATTATTTGCATTTAAAAAAATAAATTTATAACCCTTCTAGGCTCTCAGTGAGAGGTTCTGTCGTTCAGCCACAGTGAAAAGGATTTTATAGCACTTGTCAAACAGAAAGCATGCATTTAATAATGAATAAACGCAGCAGATAAAGCTCCAAGAACTCAGCAGCACAGAAGGTGAAGCAGGCTATGGCATTTCACAGCAAGTGTCGACAGAGGAGTGTGCTCAGGCTGAAACAAATGGGCACTGCAGAGCCTGCAGAGGCACCTGCTGTCTGGGGAGAAACAGTAACTGAACACCATCTTGATGCAAGAGGCAGCATGCTGGGCTCAGAAGATTGTATTTGATCGCCTCTTGCTCCACTGACCTTAAAATAAGAGTACAACACAATAATCTTCAGAATATATGTAGAATCCATGTTGCCTAGTAGCTTACACATATAAGAAACTAGTTTTAAGTCACAGACCTAGCTAAAGCATTGGTTTGTGCAACATTACATGTACTGGTATGTATTCTTGGGAGGAGTGATTATTAAAACACACTTAAAAGCTCAGCATTCATTTTACAGATGAATTCTGCCCACAGGGATGGAAAAACATCAATACTGCCATTACAGATGTCTAAAAGCAACCTTACCACACAGTGGTATGGTGATCACTGCAAACCGCTACAGGTTTTTACCTCCACGTAATGCTAGAATCAGCCCAGGTAGATTTTCCATCACAAGGGATGTTTTTAAATAAGAGTATTTTTCTTACAGTAGCAGCTTCATACTACTACTGCCAGAAGCTACTCTAACCCAGATCACTAAATTTCCTCATGTCAATGCCTCCACAATGCTCTAAGCATTAACCTAATGCCTAGTCAAATTGGCTTGGCTCAACCATGCACCAGATACACCAACCCTCAGGCTGAGCAAGAAACTCTGCACAGGGCAATCCAATCCACTCTTTGCCCTGCAAGTGTGGGGTCCAAAAGCCACTTGGGAGCACTTTATCCTTTGAGATTGCAGCTAAGAAAGCCGAGTTAGGTTTTGGGTACATCTTCAGCAGGTACAGTTCAACATGACTGAACAGATGGGTTACTCAAACTCTTACAAATGTAACAGATCTGTGGTAAATGGATTTCCACCCAAATTTAAATAACATGACAAGACAATTGCTACCTGACCACATATCTTTTCGTTTCTTCTCTCAGACCATGCCATCAGATTATTGAAACCATCTCTGCTCCCCCAAAGAGGGTCATCCAATATCCATGAACATAAAGTCAATCAACTGACTTATCCAGTGTCCTTCAAGATACTAGGTGGCAAGAACCACACTGTGCCAAACAGCTCAGATGGCTTCCAAAAGATGCATCTGGACTCAACACGTGAAATATGCTAAGAAAACCCTTAAACTACATTTAACTCAGAAAACTGGACTCTGAGGCTAATGCACAGCTTGAAACAGTTTTAAGGGAAATGGGAGCAACAACCATGCACTGTAGAAAGTCTCTGGTCTATTTTACAACACTTCTGCAATGCTGTGGCAATGTGCCACATTTACCACAAAGGTATTCCTACAGAAACAAAACCTATGCAATTTCTGACCCTGCAACAACTTTCCTTTCACAGGTAGCTGCAATGACATAAGTAAATCATAGAATGGTAAGGTTGGAAGGGACTTCAAAGCTCATCCAGTTCCAACCCCTGCCATAGGCAGGGACACCTCCCACTAGCACAGGTCACTCAAGGCCTCTTCCAACCTGGCCTTGAACACCTCCAGGGAGGGAGCAGCCACAACCCCCCTGGGCAACCTGTGCCAGTGTCTCACCACCCTCACTGCAAACAACTTCCTCCTAACATCCACTTTCAATCTCCCCTCTGCCACTTCAAACCCATTGCCCCTTGTCCTGGCATTACAAGACCTTGTCAATAGTCCCGCCCCAGCCTTCCTGGAGCCCCCTTCAGATCCTGGAAGGCTACTCTAAGGTCTCCTGGAAGCCTTCTCCAGGCTGCAGAACCCCAACTCTCTCAGCCTGTCCTCACAGCAGAGCTGTATGAGAATGCATGAGAATAACACCTCTTACGTAAATATCTCAATTTTACTCTATTAAAGACCAGTAAGATTTAAGTATTTATAATCAGCCTCTTTGCCTGGTCAATGGAAAAGACATTTCAAAAGAACACAAAAACAACTAAACCAGTTTGCGTGATTCCTGCCAGGCTTCTGACTGAGAGTCTCATATCTCTGCCAGTTCTTCCTCTTTATGTTCCAGGAAAAGCTGCTATTACCACTTAAGAAACAGTGACACAGGGAGCTGGAGAAAGTTATTCCTCCCCTTTTTGCCAGTTCTGTCAGGCCATGTGTCCCCTTTTGCACAAGCTGAGGGTTTAAAAAAAATACTTCTAAAAACAACTAAAAACTTAGCAGGTGAAGATGACTTAGGAAAACATTTCTGAGCCCAGCCCCTCACAGGATGCACACAGTGAAATAGCTGTGACACAGGATGACACAGTGAGAGTAAGCAGTCCCTCCAGCTCCCTTATTTTCATTCTCCAGTGGGTTCACTGAATGAAGCAGTACAGCTTGTCAAGCCCTTCCTCCCAGTGTGTCAAGCAGCACCATGCAGATTCATGCATCTGGCACGATGGAGAGCTCTAGCATTACCGAAGGAATTGAGCAAGCAGAGACACCTCCTCCTCCAGTGCAGCCCAGCCTCACACAGCTCCCTGGAGCTCCAGCACACAAGGAACGGCCACGCTGTGCACTTCCAGCAGTTATGCTACTCCACAGCAGAGCTTTCTCTGCAGCATATCTCACACCACAAGCATGATAGCAGTTCTCCCCACACGAGGATCTAAGTTACCATAACACTACAGTGCATTCACTCTGAGGCAGAGAGCAGCTCTGGCTCCCCAGCAGACAGCACCTGGCAAGGCAGAGTAAAGGATCTCCTCAGTGCTGTGTCATGCCACCGTTCACTGACCCCTTCCAAGCAAGCCTGATGCTGCTCCTGGCTGGAGAAAGGTACCACCAACATCATGCAAGTGATGTCCCAGAGAGCAGTGGAAGGCTGGGAGCAGTTGCAGAGGTGAAAGGAGAGGGCAAGGAGTTGACTTGACAGTCACAGAATGGTAGGGGTTGGGAGGGACCTCTGGAGATCAGCTAGTCCAACCCCCTGCCAAAGAATGTTCAGCTGGGGCAGGACAGGCAGGTTCTGAAAGTCTCAAGAGGAGACTTCACAGCCTTTGTGAGCAGCCTGTGCCATCACTTTGACAGTAAGGAAGTCTTTCCTCATGTTGAGGTGGAACTTCTGTGTTCCAGCTTGTAGCCACTGCCCCTCAACCTATCCCTGGGCACCAGTGTAAAGAAATTGGTCCCTTGGTACAGGTGATCCTGTTCTGGCAGGGGGTTGGACTGGATTATCCTTCCAAGTCACTTCCAGCCCCTGGCATTCTGTGACTCTGCTGCAAGAGCAGTCAGACATTGGCACAGGCTGCCCAGGGAGGTGGTGGAGTCACTGTTCCTGGAGTGTTCAAGCAACACGTGGCCAGGGCACTTTGGGACATGGTTTAAGAGCCATGCTGGTGTTGGGTTGAAGGTTGGGCCTGATGACCTTGGAGAGTTTTTCCAACCAAAACAGTTCTACAACAATGCAATACTACTCCCCAATGAGCCTCCAGTTCCATCGAGTACTTCAGCTCATCATGAGTGAGCAGAAAGAAGCAGCTAAGCACAGAGGAACTCAGCCTAAGTACGAAGGCCCAACCAGCACCCATGGGTGACATTAGAATGACCATCAACTCTCTGTTCTGCCAACTGGGGGGCCACCAGGCCCCCCAGCCCTTAGATCCCACTCCCATTCACCCAGTGCACACCATGGGGACTCACCAGTGATGAGAGGAGGAAGAGGATCCTTCTGCCCAGATGGGCACGCCTAGGGCTTCTGCCTTTCCTGAGGCTGATTATAAAGGGAGGGCAGGGCAAAGTGGTCACACCTGGGGTGGGAGGAGACTTCAATTGAACCCAGGTGCTCTGGGTTTGGGGGGAAAAGGGAAAATGCAGTGTGGGGTTGGAAAGCAGATGGTGCTGAAAGGAGGGAGAGGAAAAGAGGAACAATGGGTAAAAGGAAGGAGGTGGAGAAGAAAGGAGAAAGATGGAAGGAAAAAGCAAGATGGAGAGGAAAGGAAGGAGGTGGAGGAGGAAGATGGGGGAAAATGCAAGGAAAGGAGGGAGATGGGGGAGAAGGGGGATAAAAAAAATATTTTAAAATGGACTGTAAAGGGAAAAAAAAGAAAGGTGACCTTGCCCTGGCAGTGGGGTTGGACTAGATGATGTTCTGAGGTCCCTTCTAGCCCCTAACATTCTGTGACTCTTCTTGGCACCCATCCTTAAGGTATTTGTAAACACTGATCTGATCTCCTCTCAGCCTTCTCTTCTCCAGGCTAAACAAGTCCGGGTGTCTCAGCCTTTCTTCATAAGACAGATGTTGCAGTGCCTTAACCATCCTCATAGCCCTCTGCTATGGTTGGAGTTCCTGAGGGCCTTTTCACTCAGAACATCTCTGATTCTGCTGNGCCTTTCTTCATAAGACAGATGTTGCAGTGCCTTAACCATCCTCATAGCCCTCTGCTATGGTTGGAGTTCCTGAGGGCCTTTTCACTCAGAACATCTCTGATTCTGCTGTCCTCTCCAGTAGTTCCCTGTCTCTCTTGAACTGGGGAGCCCATCCCTGGACACAGCACTCCAGATGAGGCCTCACTAGGGCAGAGCAGGGCAAGAGAATCTTCAAGCTGCTGTGCACAGTTTTTAATGGACCCCAGGACTCCACTGGCTCTCTTGGCTGAAAAGGTGCATTGCTCTTTAGCAATGTTTCTTTCAATTAAGCATTTATGTTGTCAATGCCAATCTTGACTGCAAACAATTGTCTGCTATATTTTCTTTATGTTGAGAGCAAGCAGATCTTTCAAGAAGGAAAAAAAACAACATAAGGACTATTCTAAAATAAACAATGGAAGATAAAAATAGAAAAATAAATGGGGGGGAGGGAAGAGGGGAGGGGGAAATAAGCAGAAGAATAATGTATTTTGGGAGGACTTAACCACTCAGGCTGAACAAAGAGCCACTAAAATTGCATTAAAGCTACATTGTGATAAATTAATACCATACAAAAACCTGCAGGATTTCAATTTCACACAATTTCATGCACATACAGACAACAGCACATCCACCTAATAGTGTTACAGGAAATACTTTAAAAGGATAGCATTACACTGGAAATACCACAGCAAATTAACTCATCTTTAGGCTTTTCAAAAATATTTAAACAGGGTAAAATATCTTTCCAGAGCTTACCATAAACATTTCTGAAGTTTAAGAAATCTTTGCCAGCTGACAAAGATGATAGTTTAAAAGTGAGAGAGCAAAAATGAAGTGTTTTCTGTGTTGGCATTAATCCTACAACCACCTAAAATCTTTCTAATTTGCATATGCAACTTTTAGGAGTTGAGACCTGCACATCTTACCATTTTTAACAGTATTCAGTGCAGGTAAATAAGCAGTAACTCTTTACAACTGAAACAAAGCATCCGCCCCTGCTGCACCAGGCTGCTCCTGAAGACTTTTCTTGGCGTTTGGCTAAAGACTGCACAGACTCTTCTTCAGACAACCAGCTTTTCCAGAATTTAGGTGGCATAAGTACATATAAGCCTGGAAGTCACAGAATCATAGAATGGTAAGGTTGGAAGGGACCTCAAGGATCAGCCAGTTCCAACCCCCTGCCATAGGCAGGGACACCTCCCACTAGCACAGGTCACTCAAGGCCTCCTCCAACCTGGCCTTGAACACCTCCAGGAAGGGAGCAGCCACAACCTCCCTGGGCAACCTGTGCCAGTGTCTCACCACCCTCACTGCAAACAACTTCCTCCTAACATCCACTTTCAATCTCCCCTCTGCCACTTCAAACCCATTCCCNCTCAGCCTGTCCTCACAGCAGAGCTGCTGCAGCCCTCTCAGCAGAGCTGCTGCAGCCCTCTCAGCATCTTGGTGGCCTCCTCTGGACCTGCTCCAACACTTCCATGTCCTTCCTGTGCTGGGGGCTCCAGAACTGCACACAGGACTGCAGGTGGGGTCTGAGGAGAGCAGAGCAAAGGGGCAGAATCCCCTCCCTTGCCCTGCTGGCCACACTACAGTTTCAGCACACAGTTTCTCCTGTAGTTTGCCTATGTGATGTAGCTATGCAAGTAAATGATAGAGAAGTGGCTTTGAAATAATTTATCAGGAAAATAGTACAGATTATGTAAAATACATTTAAGTTCATTGGCAGAGTCAAACCTCTTTGAGGATGTCTTCCCAGAGCAAAAGTATAAAAATTGGTGACGAGCATTTGCATTCACAGCTGAAAGCCTTTTAAAGCTATTTTTCAACTTTTTATTCTGCTCTGGCACTGCTCACACCAGCTAACTGCTTTCAAATTGCCATTGTTTGGGTTTTATTTTTTGTATTCTTTCAGCCTCTACCTAGAGAGATGGAAAAGAGCAAATGCAAGGGAGTTGTGTCCATCATACTGTCTTGCAAGCCCTCAGGGCAAGCAGAATTTGCACGGCACTCTGTTGGGCTGCTGGCAGTTGTTTGGGTGTTGCTGGGGTTTTTTGTTTGCTTTTTTAACCAAAGAAAGCTGCTTTGAGAAAGGTGGAAAGAACCTAAAGCCAGATTATACTAATAGCTCCATATGCCCAGCAAGAACCAAGCTGCTTCCCTGACACAAATAACACTGATCTAGCACAGATTTGGATGAAATCAGAGAACTTGGTTAGCAGAAGAGGCTAAAAATGTATACATAATAAGTTTGTGGCAGCCATCAATATTTCCATCATTATGTTCTGTCCACCATCCCCACATCTGTGAGGACACTGAGGTCTTTCAAGGTGTCTTACCATCTCTGCAAGGAAAGGGAACAGAAGGCAGGGAACATGCTATTGGAAATTGGGCGCACCAGTGTGAGGAGGGGTAGATTGAAAGGCAAACACAAGTCCTGACTAACGATGTACAGACAGGAAAGTTGCTGGGAACTTGCTGAAACAGAGAAGCGGAAAGACAGCAAAAAGGGAGATACCAAAGTAGGAAAGGGAGCATAAAAGATACTCAGCATGTGCAACAGTTATACACAGTGCAAACTGATATTCTTCACTTTAAAAATGCAGGCTTTTCAGCACCTTGAGATGAGAGAACAGAAAGCCCAAGGGCCAAACACTGCACTTTACTGACACCTGCAAGGTGCAGATGTGAACAGTGACACAGTCAAGTAAACTGCTTGTTATATTTAAAACACACCTTCATGGTATACTTCAAATACATATTTTAGATGTGAGATAGGAAGAAGAGGGCATAAATTATCACTGATCAGCATCTAGCAAAGACAGTATTTCTTCAAATAGCTACTGTCAACATTGTAAACACCAGAAGTGAAGATGATGAGCTAAAGCCAGCTGTAATAAAATCCCAAGCATCTGTACTGACCTACCTTCACTGCTCCTCACCTAAGGCTCAAGTGCTGCACTGGAGCAGAAGCTCACACACACAGCTATGAGATGCTATCATTCTGAAGCACCAGGATCCAAGGTTTGTAAGGGATGAGCCTCTGAAAGGCTTCCCCTTTATCAACAGTTTTGTGTGAGTAGTTTCAATCCTACTAATGGCCTCGCAGGCAGGGAGGGAGAAGCTTTTCATTCAAAGGTTGACCCTGAACAAAGAGCAGTGCTCCATCTCCCAATTCAGACGAGGGTCAAGAGCCATTCACTTCGCCTCATCAGAACCCCAGCAGAAACTAGCTCACCTCCTTGTTTTCCTAGCAGGCTCCAAATAAGTAGGTACCTCTAACTTAGCTCAAATGCTCAGTATTTCACGATGCTCTATAAAAGCAGTGGTTTATCAGTTTCAAGCACAAAGGGAGGGCTGCTCTTCAATCGGGGCACTGAGCATGCATTCAGAGAAAGAGACATGTGCCTCAAGCGTTTATTCCACAATGACTCCAGCAAGCATCTCTTCAAGCACTCTGGAGCAAGAAATGGAAACGGCTTGCTTCAAGTGACCTCAGTCTTCTAGGCCCTGGCTACTGGAGTGCTTTCAGACATGCCCCACACCACCACTGCCCACTTTGCAGGCAGCACACCACTGACTGCCACTGTAAGGGCAGAAAGGGGAAAGGAGTTATAACTACCCACCTACCCAAAAAGCACAGGAACCACCACTTGAAAAGGCAATGCAGGACAGAAATGCTAAGGGTACAATAGAGCCGTACTCTCCCCTTCTGCTTTCACACCCTCTGAAGCCCATCCTGCTGTCACACAGGCCTTCTACAGAGCCCTACTTGCCAGCCAAGGGATAAGCAACACAACATCCACCACACACAAGCTGAGACCATAAGACTTTTTGGTTGGTTGGTTTGGTTGCTTGTTGGGGTTTTTTTTGAGGGGGGAGGGGTGTTGCTGTTTGGTTGGTTTTTATTTTTTTTTAATAAAAGCCAATTCACAAAGAAGATTCAGAAGCATAACCTATGCAAGTAAGAGCTGCTCCTTGCTTGCTCATGGGCTCTGCCATGCAGGCACCTTTGCATTAGCCTCCCAGGACATACAGACCCTTCAACTTGCACTTGTTCAAAGGGGCAGGTGTTGTCAGATTCACCTATGAAGTCCCCTGAGTGACAGTAGTACAGCAACGAACAAACAGCTTTTGGTTGAGGGGGGAAGCCTTCCCCTTTGCTAAACCCCCACCTATTGCTTGCTTTCCCAGAGGCTGCTGCTGCTCTCCCATGGGGCCAGGCAACCTCCTCTCCCATGCTCACCACCAGCTAGGAGACTTTCTCCAAACTCTGTACCCATCAGCAGAAATTTGTTTCTGTTTGGTGATGTTACAAATTACATCCCACACCTGTTTGGACTTTATTCCACTACCTCAACTCCCCAAGACAGGGTTGCTCTTCCCCTCACCCAGGGGACCAATTAATTTGGGCAAGCCTATTTCAGGACTGTTGACTTACCTAACTCTGGCTCTTACAATTAATTTTTCACCATAATAGCTTGTCATCTTAAATTATCAAATTAGAGAAGCTAGCATGAACAAGAAGATATCACTTGTGAATTGCCACCGAGTGTTCTGGACACCAGGAGAAGTCAGCCAGGATCACAGGCAGAAATCGGCCTGGGGACCTGGTGGCAGCACAAAGCACAGTTAGCAGCAATTATCTTTAAAGAATAATTTTACATTCTGGACTTGTAATTACTTTACATTGAATTCAATTACCACCACCATGAGAAAAAAAAATAAACAGAATTGTAGGTGATCCAACCTAAGTATTTTAATAATCAGCCAAATCAGTTGAAGTTCAGCAATTTTTCACCACAAGGATGGCTGACAAGAGGGGCTCTGAGCAACAAGAAGCATTTTTCACAGTATGCTGCATTAACTTTTCAATTAGGAGCCCTTGTGGCCTTTCTCAAGCTTACTGCATCCTCCTCCACACCACTTACAGCAAAGTGAACCTCATTCCCTGTGTGAAAAGCCTTTTCTTAGAATG
This sequence comes from Semnornis frantzii, assembly GCA_013399775.1. Classification (NCBI taxonomy): domain Eukaryota; kingdom Metazoa; phylum Chordata; class Aves; order Piciformes; family Ramphastidae; genus Semnornis; species Semnornis frantzii. The sequence continues at coordinate 2,761 of VWYK01021132.1, read as the reverse complement.
AGTATCTTCAGGCAGACAAAACAAGTAGTGAGCTAAAGAAGATTAAAAAAAACAGGAAAAGGTTTTTGCATTTATATTGGTCTACCAAATAACACACATCCTGCTCCCTTCAAAGCCTTCTCTTTCTTAGGAAAAAAAGTCATCAGTGGAGAAGAGTGACTTAGACAAGAAGTTGACCCTAACATTCATTTTCTATTTTTCATTTCCAGCTTTTGGGAAATTGTATGTAATAGCCAGTCTTCTGCCACTTTTATAACCCAATTTCAATGCAAATCCTTGCACAGCAAGGCTTCATTTCATAAATAATGGTGGCAGGGAGTCGAGCCCTCTAGAACCAAAAGTACATTAGCAAACTACTTTGGTACATTATATATTCAGCAAAGGAAGCAGAAAGAGTAGGAGAGTTTTAAAAGTGTTTTTTAATTGGGTTATGAAAAATTTGCAGAAGGAAGATGCCACAAACAGTTCAGAGCTACAGTGGATTCCTGCCTCCCACCACTTGGTTTTTTTTCCTGGCAGCTGTGAAGAACAACCCAGAAGCCACCAAGAGAGAGGTGCTGTTTGCATTTCCTTTCCCAGCAAAAAGATAAGGATATATAATGCCCACAGGTGGGTGTGCACATGCAAAGTACAGGAGGCAGAACAAAGGCAGGTACTTGCAGGGCACCAAAAGAGGGCCTGCCTTTTCTTACCTTTCCCTGCTTGTACAGTTTGCCCCAAACTAGAGAACAGGAGAGCAAGCAAGCTTGATTTCTCCTGGTGTAATGGCTGCACTATCCCTCCAAAGCATGCAAAGAATACACAAGAAATCTCTTTTCAATCATATGTCAAAGCAAGCATACACCTCTGGGCAGAGCTGCACTCACAAGGACACAGAAGTTCCAGGACTATAGAAAATGTACATTTTGCCTGGGTAGCCAGAGAAAAGGGACCATTGCCTTTTGTTCAAAGGCCAATTTAATTGAGTGAGTAGATTAGATCTTACCCTTACCGCAGGCACACCTGAGGGAAAGGAACCTCAGAGTTTATTATTATGCTAAAAAGTGTGTCAACAACGACTTCAACACAAAACAAGGTTCTGTCTGCAACTGATGCTTTGAGTAAGGGGAAGAGTAAAAAGAAAAACTAGAAGCAGGGATCTGGAGTGGAAATTGAAGGGAAAAAAACGTAATTTCCAGCCCCACTAATCCAAAGAAATGGGAAGAATTTCCCTCAGCCTGGTTGATTCCATTGATGGCTAATTTCCCCTCCCACAAGTGGAAACATCTTAACAAAGAGGATTTCAATATTTGCATGTCCTAACACAGGACCAGAACACTTAGTCTGTAAATCTTCCCACTCATTAAAAGCAACCTCATAGATCACTGCATAATGTAAAGGCAGAACTTGCACATAAGTAAGTTAGGCATTTTTAAACAGCTCCTACTTTTTGCATTGCCTGGCTGTATTAAGAGATCCTCTTTCCAGCAGTACTCTCATTATTTCAGTTTTCTGCAGCAGTCTTATTGGCCACAGTTCAATTGTTTTCTAAGAGGCACCTTGCAAGTGTACTAAAACACATTTTCACATGGAAGTATTTCTTGATTACTCTACCTCACTTCATTTAGATTTCCTGACATGAGCAATGCACTAACACCTACTTCCCTTCATCTTCATAAACATCCTTGAGAGATGTGTCATAATAGTGGATGTTCTGGGCAGGGAAGAGGAAACACCATTACTTTAGAAGAATGTCCTTATTTAACATCATTATTGCACACCAGCTGTCATGATACACTGTGCAGGGCTGCACACATTTTATGTAAAGCTAACCTTGGACAACCCTGTGGGCTTCGTGCTCTTAGCAGTTTAATACAAGTGTGTAGGATTTTTTTAAAGCAAGACATTTGCACCTACACAGAGGGAGAAATTCATCTCCCTTCAAACAGAATATCATGGTTGGATCCAGACAGAGATCAGCAACGGAAAACAAGTGCCAGAGCTTTTAATCCCAAAATAGTTTTGGCAGTGCAAAATACTACTGCCTCTACCCAGAGGCTGCCACACTTAGCTCTGAACAGGCACAACATCTCCTGCAAGCTTTTCTCAACTGCTTCAGCACAGTCAGCTGGATTGCTCAAGCACTACTCAGGAACCACACGGACAATGCACAAGCTGGCCATAATTCCTTCTTTAAAAGTAAATACAGATAGATTTCTTAAATTAGATTTTCAGTCTTGATAAGCGAGTCTTTAGAAGCAGAATGTGAAATCTCCTATCACATGCATGAAACAAATATAAACCTGCTCGACAGGAGTCAACTAAAAATTTTGATTTAAAGGCCCATGGAAACATATGTCTTAAAGATAGTGACAAGGACATACAAATCACTTCCAGTTGAATCCATGTTGAGCACAGAGTACATTTTTGGGAGAGCCACCTGCCAAAGCAACTGTCCCACTTCCAGCAGTAGCACTGCCACATTTTAACAAAGAGAATATAAATTACCTGAGGCAGCAACATAACAGAGATTCCTCAATGGGATTTCCTAATAAAGTGCCCTTGGTCAGTACATCTCATTACACTAATCTATTATTCTATGGCCTTAAGGTTAGGAAAGTATTAAAGGGAAAAAACCTAAACACACACACAAAAAAATAAAACCAAAAAGACCACCCACCATAAAATGTAACAACAAGAGGGAAAAAAAAGCCCAAAACAAACCACAACACAACAAACTACAAACAGACTGGCCAAGTAGCAGATAGAATCATAGAATGGT
>VWYK01021131.1:23975-43820 GCA_013399775.1 Semnornis frantzii | reverse complement strand
ACTGACATAGGACAGCTATATCATCCCTCAGGAAAGTGATTTGTGTAGCTCAAAGTAAATGCCTCAGCAGCAAGACAGGGGTGATCATTATTTCAAAGATCTTTTTTTTATTATTATTTTTCTCCTACTCTTAAGGCTTGTGAAATTATTTATTTGACAATCTGAAAATAAAACTTGAGCTGTATTAGCATGTAGGCTGCTCAATAAAAAGGGGGGGAAAAAAAGAGGGAGGATTAATAAATTACATGCTAGAAATGGGAAACAAGATTAGAGATGACATTTTGGCAATGTCTTCTTCACAGTGAAGGAAAAGAAATGAAACAAGATTAGTTGGAGAGGAAAAAGGAAGTCAATCAGGAGGAAAAATTAAATTTAGAAAATGTGAGAAAGACTATGAAAAATGGAGGAGCTGATTACGATGAAGTGTGTGATAAAAGTGGCTGCATACCAAAGAGGGACATCATTGCTATCAGAAGGTAAAATACACTCAATGAATCGGAGGGTTAGAAGGTAGGCTGGAGAATAATGGGCTGGTAGCCATGGGAGCACACAGTGGAGAGGGTGATAAGAGAGGATCAAGGTGAAAACAATGCACATCTCTGGTGCTACAAATGCCAGAGGGAGTTCTGCCTAGGCACATGTCTGCATCCTCCTACTATCTTCCCTCTCCTCTGATTCTGTGGGATCTGGTAAGCTGTACACTATCACACAAGTGACAAGAGTTCCCTTTGGATTCACAGATTTAGGCATGACTGGATTTTCAGCCAGTTTGTTTATTTTCATGGGTCAGCATTGATAGATTATACCCTACAGCAATTCTCAAATATACACAACAAGATGCTTCCTACAGCACATTACTATAGCAACAATGCCTGAATCACTGAGATTTGACATCACTGGGGCTGCTGTTTCTGGTTTCAGTGGCAAGCCAAAAGAAAGCTCCAGTGTTGTGCCACCTTCTCTGCAGGGCTAATGGACCTCTTCTAACTTCTGCACCTCCATTAGGAAGGCTTGCCTCCTAGAATCTACTGTCTTTCCATTCCTCAGGCTCCTCTGTCACTATTAAGATCTCTGTTATTTCTTTTCCTCTCCACCACTCCTTCTACACCTTGATGCTTGCAGTGGCTGTTTGCAACTTGTTTCACATGAAATGAGAATGTGGGCAGGACAATCAGGGACTCCCTATGATACCAATAACAGAGAAAAGTGACCACTCTGGATTGGATGGAGCCTCAGAAGTTATTTCTCCTTTGATTAACCAGATCCTCCTTTCCCATTGTATTTGATAATGAGTAAAATGGAAAGAGAGTCTACTGCCATGAGACAAGGAGTGGATGGCTTCATCCCCACTTGCTGGCACTCTGCCATCAACACAGCTTTGTAAAAGGCCAGAGCACCTGTTCCTTCAGAGTACAATGCATAGAAGGCTTGCTCCACTGAGAAACGTGGTGTCTGCACAGACATCACTCTAGTGCACATCTCACTTGGAACACAACTCATGTAAAGGAGCAAGCTGCAGAGAGCAGAACAAGAGCATGGCTTTGAATGTGCCCGTGCCTCATGAGGCTCTGAGGACTTGTCCAAGCAAAGACTGTTCTGTGATCACAGAGAGGCAGTTTAAGAAGCTGTCTCTCAACTGTTAGACCTGGATAGTCATTTGAAACTGATACCTGTTGGTACTTTTGTGTTCTTGTGACACAAGGATACAACTCCCATCTGCTACCATTACAGTCAAGTCTGCATGTCAGGCATGCTGTGAGCAAGCTTGGAATTAAGAACAAAAAAACCCAAACCTTCCATAGCTAGAAAAAGGAAATCTTTTGGGGACAAGTGTCAGAAGAGTGTCTATTTGGTTACTCTTCAGTGGCAGTTTTAGTCCCTGACTGCCTTGGGCCTCCATCCTACCCACAGATGCTAAGGCAAAAAGCAAACAATCCTTCTCACCCCACAAAAGCTCTTGGGGTTCACTCCATCAAAAGTCACAGGAATCAATGCAATATTACCTTAGTAGGAGTCTTCACAAAGATATGAACCTGGGCTCAGTCCAGGACACACAAGGGTGGTGTCCTGCTGTAATACATGAGGGGTCATCTGAAAAAGGTAAGACAACAGCTCAACCTACGTCCTATGTGACTATCAGGAAAAGCACTGTGCTTTCTTGCAGTCTTCTACAAGCAGGGTACAGGAAGATGTCCTTTGTATGCAGTAGTAATTATTATCTCCTAAAACACTTATGTTCTTCCCACACTAATTACTCCAAAGTATCTGAATTTAAGAAACAAGGTAGGTGTTTTGTTCCTGTATTTACTTGTAGGATTTAAGTCCTAGCTAACTGCCATACCTTGCCAAAGATGACTTTCTTAATCATAATTCCTTTGACTGCATTGAAAAGTTACATCAATTTGTCAATGAAATTGAGAGTAGTAAATGTACCAAAGGTAATTTTTTATGTTCTGAGTTAGTCAGTAGGCATATTATACTGCTGAAATATTTATTAACCTTGAGAATTTGAAATGAATGCATGGTTTTCTCATGGTCTTAATGGGACATCATTTCATCTAAACACAAAACACAAGTAGATGGATAGCATTTGCTTTTTAATTTATCAGCAGCCTATTAACATCATCTTACTTTTCAGGCACATTTTATTCTTAATGCTTTTGTTGTGGGTTTTTTTTTTTTTTCCTTTTTCCTAGATGGTTTTATAACCTGCTTTCAGTTAGACCAAATTGAATTTTGCCTTTATTTTCCTTTCTCACAAAGTGTTCTTTATTCCCTATTAGCTTCCCACACAGAATTTTTCAAATGAAGAGGTTTTCTTTCAGAATTTGTGATCTCCTAACCAGACCTCATAATAATGAAATGGAGGTCTCCTTCATGCAGTAACCTACTCTTTTTTCCTTGGCTGTGTTTGGAAATCTTCATATAAGTAAGAGATTAAGTAAATCTCTGGTTCCTCTGGAGTCAGTGTGTTGAACATGCAGATACACACCTATACATTCTAGAATCTCTTAAAATTCTGAACATGTTGCTTATCCTCTTGGCCTACCTGGTTTTTAAAGTTGTAGCAAAACATAGTAGAAGAAGAAATGGAACTGTTGGAGTGAGTCCAGGGAGGCCACAAAGATGCTCAGAGAGCTGCAGCAGCTCTGCTCTGAGGACAGGCTGAGAGAGTTGGGGCTCTGCAGCCTGGAGAAGGCTTCCAGGAGACCTTAGAGTAGCCTTCCAATACCTGAAGGGGGCTACAGGAAGGCTGGGGAGGGACTATTGACAAGGGCTTGCAATGACAGGACAAGGGGCAATGGGTTTGAACTGGCAGAGGGGAGACTGAAACTGGATGTTAGGAGGAAGTTCTTTCCAGTGAGGGTGGTGAGGCACTGGCACAGGTTGCCCAGGGAGGTTGTGGCTGCTCCCTCCCTGGAGGTGTTCAAGGCCAGGTTAGAGGAGGCCTTGAGTGACCTGTGCTAGTGGGAGGTGTCCCTGCCTATGGCAGGGGGTTGGAACTGGGTGATCCTTGAGGTCCCTTCCAACCTTACCATTCTATGATTCTATGATTCTGTAAGAAGAGATGTCAGCCAGTCCCTCACCAAGTGCAAAATATGGTGCTTGCTTAGAAGTGCTTGCTGGAAGATCCTAACTTCCAGCTTGCTGAACTGCCATCAAAGGCTCTGCTAACACATTGTGATGGTTTGGGAGTTCCCTGCCCCCACACACTTGTAAAATGACTGAGACTAGTACTCAGCAGGCTGGAAGTTAAGAGATGAAGCTCTATTTATAGCTTAGCACAATATACAAGCAAATATATACACTATGTACAGGAATAGTTACAGAAATAGACAAAGTAAAGGTAATACAGAAACACAACTCCCCTCCCAGAAATTAGAGACCCCAGGAGGGGCTCCCAACCACCCTTCCACCTTCTCCCCACCCCTACACCTTACCCCAAGGTTTGCCTTACTCGCAAGGAGAATTTGGGGGATTGGCCAGGGGGGATTAGAAGAAAAGTGGTTAGTGAAGTTACTCAGCAGAGAGGAGAAGCCAGAACTACTAGAGAGCCCCAAATGCTGTGTCCCGTGACACAGACTGCCTGCTTGAGACACTCTCTTATCTTTTGTTTTTTTTGTTTGTTTTGGGTTCTTTTTCTAAACATCACAGCAAGCCTATGAGTGAAGCAGACATCACCATTGTTTTCCTTCACAGCCTATAGTATAACTTTCTCCATTATAATATTCCAATTAGCTCAAACCAGAGCACACATGTACAAATTTACCATTTGTTACAAATTATTTTCAAGAGAATCCCTCCTAGGTTTTTTAATCCATCTTGATTAAAAGCCTTAAGGCAAGACTCGGCAGTCAGAGCTGACAAAAGTTGTTTCTGTAACACATAAGAAATCCAGTTTGATCTGGACATCACCAAATTTGATGTTACCAAAACAAAACCAGAGTTAACATTCATGATTTCAACCTTACATGACTGGAGCTTTAACCATGCACTCATGGTGTGTGCCTTAGACTGAATGCATTGAAGTCGTGCCAGGGAAGGCTTAGAGTGGGCATTTAGGAAAAACTACTTTAGTGAGAGAGTGCTGAAGCATTGGAACAGGCTGCCCAGGGAGGGGGTGGAATCACCATCCCTGGGGGTCTTCAAGAAGTGTGTATGGCTGTGGCAGCTGGGTTATGGTTGGATCTATGATTCTATGAATGACATTTAGACTTGTACCAATAAGTTTTCAACATAGCAGGCCAAATTTTTTCAGCTTTTTGTTTTTTTTTTTCCTTTTATTGATCTTTAAAAAAATCTTAACACTTGGTGTGACTCAGCCAAAAATATACCTGAGGTAGTGTTGCCTTCCCACTTGGAACAAAGACAAGATGCTATGTTCTGAAGGTAAGAGTGCTGTACAAATCTGAAGATGTTAAAGGAGAAGACTGTAAGATGCAAAGGGAAAGGCTTCCATTTGAACTGTACACATTATGTGCATCATGGAGATACAACTACAATACAAAAAACAAACACAAGGAAGGCAAACATTGGCAGGAAGAATCAATGCTTTGAAGGACACAGCTGACCAAATGTTAATCAGAACCAAACAACACAGATGTGAAAGTACAGTTTGTGGTCACAGTTCTCAGTCTGTTTGCTACAATTCTGAAGAGGAAGGAGTCAAATATGTCATGGTATTGTAAGTAGACTTTGCACCCGATGGAATAAAAAAGGAAATCTAAAAGAGAATCGGTGAAATTTGGCAGAAAGTGATGAAGTTGCCAGTTCAAAAACAGCCTCATTATTTTATTTTACTTTAGCTATAAAGTGGAAGTCTTCTAAGTGTGGACATTGAACTGGAGCTTTAGAAAAGGTAAGTGTGGGATTAAAGGAAATGGCATAAAGAAATGAAGGCAGAAGATATGAGAAGAAAAAACATTTCTGGACATTAATGTCATATCCTAAAGGGTAGTACCTGGCAGAACATCCACCAGTAAATACCAAAATAACACACTAAAGTTAAGGAGCAAAGCCACTCAGAAACACAGTAATACACAGGGGTAAATGGAGTTTCAAAGCTGTACCAATGATGAGAGAAAAAAAAGCATAGGCTGAAATTGTTTCTGAGATTTATTTTTTTTTTCTTATACATATTATAAAGACAAAGGTTTGTAAGGGCTGAAAGGAGTGGGAAAAAGAGGTATAGAATAGAAAATATATTTTTTTCAGCCAGAGAATGATACCAAAAGAAGATAAAACTATATTAAAAACAAAAACCAAACATATAGGTATCAGAGGGAATCAGATTCATATAAAAGAGGATCAAGAAATAACAGCACCTGAAGATTGACACAGCTTTAGAGTGAGCTGGGAGCTGTCCCAGAATTCCAAATAAAATGACAGTTGGTCAGGCAAGCCTCTCCAAGAGATGCACAGATGAAACTGCTTTAGGAATTAATTATAAGGAGCCCAACATCTATATTCTAAGAGAGAGTCTGGTGAAATTCACTCCTGTGTGGAGGATCCTTGCGATATTTCAGATTTCAGGTTTCACAATGAAGAGTTTCCCAAGTGTTAAAATAGAACTCAGAAGAACTGGCAAGTCAGACAAGCAGCAAGGAGGTAAAATTTATAGAGATGAAACAATTTCTTAGAATGAACAAGGTGAGAAGACAATTTCAAGGAGGCTGATTCCATGAAGCTGAATGAAGGCACATCATACAAGACAAAGGTGATGGAGAAAACCCAAACATCTGGGCAGCCAAGCTATCTCACTGGTTTCTTATTCTTCATTCTCTAACCATTACAAACAGCCTTCAGAGTTCCTCAAATGCCAGGAACTAACTCAGAAGCAGCATAAAAAGCAGTGAGGACACAGTAAGTCAACAGCTAGAATGCAACACTGTGAAACCAGAGCTGTAATTACACAACAGACCTTCCAATTAAAGCTGAAAAAACCTATTAGAAAGCAAGGCACCTGGAAGCCAAGAAATCTGACATGGGAACACTGTCAGCAGTGGAGTGTACTGAAAACGTGATTGTCCTGATGCACTTTGGGGGTAAACATCTGTACCCTCACAGTTGCTTGAGTGGGGCCCTTGAAAACTCTCTGCTGAGCACAGTACTGAACAGCAGCAATGCCTGTTGCTACCAACATGTAAGAAGGGACAGCAAACTCAGGATATCCATATTATCCTGAAAAGGAAGAATGGAGGGTGAAAAAGCTGTGCACCCTTATTACAGAGATGGCTCAGGTCCATGCTGTGTAAGCAGCTGTCTTCACCTTGGCTGGTGTGTGAGGACACCTCTGCTGTGAGGGTCAGCTGAGGGATTTGGGGTTCTTCAGCCTAGAGAAGACTCTAGAGGGACTTCAGAGTTGCCTTCCAACACTCGAAGGGGTTCTACAGGAAGGCCTGAGAGGGACTTTTTCATAAGGGTGGCTAGCAACAGAACAAGGGGGGAAGGTTTGAAACTGAGGGAGAGCAGGGCTAGACTGGACCTTAGGAAGAAGTTCTACAGTACAAGGGTGTCAAAACTCTGGAATAGGCTGCCCAGGGAGCTTCTGGATGCCTCTTTCCTGAGGGCGGTCAAGGCCAGGTTGATGAGGCCTTGAGCATCTGAGTCAAGTTGTGAGGCAGCCCTGCCCGTGGTGGAGAGTTTAGAGTAGATGATCTCTAAGGTCCTTTCCAACCTAGGCCACTCTATGATTCTATGACACTGGAGGTTATAGTGACAGATAGGAAACTCTTGCATCTGAACTTCAATTTACTGCACAACAGAATGCTTTGGAAAAGAAAATGAAGTCTTTGCTTCTCTAAATATTCCTCCTTCCCCCCACAGCAGTCATTGTCTTTGTAATATTTTGTGCTCTGTCATATAACACTCTGGGATATTGTCCTACAGAGGATGTGATTCTAAATGTATTGCAGAAATGAAGTCACTGTATGGTGTTCCTTACCCACAGGAAGGCTGAGCAGTGGCATAGTAGCTCATATGCATATCTTAATATTTTATTTTTGCAATTTTTGCAATAAGAAGCAAGGAAGGAAACCAGCTTCACATTGATTTAGGACTTCAGGGAGAAGAATAAAGCTATACCATCTCTTCTACAAATGTGAATATGCTTACAACATTGATCTCAACAGTGTAAATCTATGATACCCAGAGCTTCCATGTCCCCCACAGATTGTCTGCAAATTATATATGGTGGTTACAAAACTATAATCAGGGTGAAATATTGTCAGGTCTCATATCCTACACATACTGTAATTCAAAAAAGAAGCAGATACCTTAGAACTTGGAGTTTTGATGTTTTAATGAGTGCACTATTTTTCCTAGTAAAGCACAACCAATTAAACTGAGCATCCAGCAGCTTCCAAATGACTGCAGTTCTCTCTTTTGCCGTTGTAAGAAAATCTTTCTGTCCTGTCACCAGGCTCAGTGCACTCAGAAAGTATAAAGCAGCTGACAGCTAACATTAGTAGTATTCAATAAAACCAGACTGGATTGTGTATCTGACACAAGGAGCCACTCAGAGCTACCAGCTGAACAGGGTTCTGGGACATCTCGTCTAGACTGTGCTTCTGCCAAGGAGGCTTGGACCAGATCATCCTTGAGGGCCCTTCCATCTTGGTACTCTGTGATTCCATGGTTTTGAATGTACATCTCTTACTGTGGTGGGGAAAGCTGCATTTCACAGATTTTTTCACTGCTTTGGTCTGTATCAAAATTAGGCCTTTGGAACTGTTCCCAGATTCTTAACTGTGCAAAAAAAAACCCCAAACCAAAACACAAAGAACAAACACACACCAAACCAAACCACAACAGAATCAAAAGGAGGTGTTTTCAACAGGTTCACTTCATGCTTTTGTATGAGCACTGAATCCAGGAACACATCCTCCTGCTTCTGTATGTGTTTGTATTAGATTAGGAACATGAAGAGAAGCAGCTTCAATAAAGAGAAACCAGAAGAACTTCTCCTAACTGCTCACAGGGAATGGAAGATGAGAAGGTCAAATCTGAAACAGAGAAGATTTTTTTTTTCCCTGTGTCAGCTGAATGCCTTAACCCCTCCAGTACTAGGTATAAATCCTATTAAATAAAAACCTTCTCTATTCCTCCTCCTCAGGTGTTGGCCCTGAGACCTAATCTGGGCTTGATCTGATCTTTGGCTTTTGTTTCACAGACTGTCTTGGTTGTGAATACTAAGAGAAAGCACCAACCATTTCCTGTCTTTTCAACATCATAGAAATCTAAAGATCCCTAGAGGATATCCCTGCTACAAACATTGACTCAGTGGGTGTTAGAATATCTGATTTTAGCCCTGATAAACTTGTTTGGATTCCTAAAGAAAGGCTAAAACAGAAAAGAGATTTGAACACATCTGTCTCCAAGATACAAGCTCTTTCTCCAGCTATCAATTTGATTTGACCACCCAGTTAGAATTAATTTTTATCAGAAGTGGTCAGTTAAAGCAGCTCTAAAAATACTAGACACTGCTTTTAGAGAAGAAAGCAGAACTTGATCCCCTATCCCACATTCCTCAGATTGTGGATTAAAAAAAAAAAAAAAGGATTAGAGTTTTCCTTTTTGCTTTTCAAGGCACTCTGCATCTGGCTTCATCAATGGCACACTGGTATTTCCAAATAGTATTATTATTAAAATTATGGGTAAGATATTATGGGTAAGATATTAGTAGTCAGGCTGCTGAAGAAAACTTTAGAGAAGTGATAGGTTGATATTATAAAGAACACTGTAAATAAAACAACTCTTTGCAAGAAATGTAGATTAGTTCATGTCTTTAGCAGTAGGTTTTTGGTGCCTGCATGCTTACAGGCAAAGTAGTGAAAGAAATGAACATTCCTCCACTGATCATAGAATCATAGAATGGTAAGGTTGGAAGGGACCTCAAGGATCAGCCAGTTCCAAACCCCCTGCCATAGGCAGGGACACCTCCCACTAGCACAGCTCACTCAAGGTCTCCTCCAACCTGGCCTTGAACACCTCCAGGGAGGGAGCAGCCACAACCTCCCTGGGCAACCTGTGCCAGTGTCTCACCACCCTCACTGCAAACAACTTCCTCCTAACATCCACTTTCAATCTCCCCTCTGCCAGTTTAAACCCATTCCCCTTGTCCTGTCATTACAAGCCCTTGTCAATAGTCCCTCCCCAGCCTTCCTGGAGCACCCTTCAGATCCTGGAAGGTTACTCTAAGGTCTCCTGGAAGCCTTCTCTTCTCCAGGTTGCAGAGCCCCAACTCTCTCAGCCTGTCCTCACAGCAGAGCTGCTGCAGCCCTCTCACCATCTTGGTGGCCTCCTCTGGATCCACTCCAACACTTCCATGTCCCTCTTGTGCTGGGGGCTCCAGAACTGCACACAGTACTCTAGATGGGGTCTGAGGAGAGCAGAGTAAAGGGATAGAAGCCCCTCCCTTGCCCTGCTGCCCACACTGCTCTTGCTGCAGCCCAGGACTCATGCTTAGTTCCAATCTCTACCATTTAAAACAAGTATAGTTTGAAGTCTTTCCTCTGCTTTGTAGACAGAGGTACAGAAATGCTATTGCTAATTTTACAACTTGGTGCACAGCATCTGAACAGCAGAAGTTCCTTATTATTTGCTTTATAGTTATGCCACATACAAGCTTCCAATTAAAAGGTACACTTTTCTCCAGAATGACAACCAGCCAGTTTTTTCCTGACTTCTGAAACCACCCAGAAAGAGATAAAGCATTGGAAGATGTTGAAAGGCAGACAGGAGCTTGACGACAGACTCCATCAATAACTCAGGAAACAGATGTTACAGTGTTTGTTCAGGCTTTCCAAATTGGTCTGGAAATTATTTCTCTGACTATAGTTTAAGAACTTTTTTCCCCTGTTTATGTGTTTATTTTTGTTCAAAAGTCTGACATTTTTAGTAGGGGGAAAAAAAAAAAAAAAAAGACCAAACTGCAAGCCAGAAAGCCAAGAATTCTGTGTGTTTATTTTGCTGAGTCCAGAGGTGACCCCAGCTGTTGCTGTTCTTAAGTGCATCCATTGTAATAGTTTGAGAGTCGCTTGCACCTTTTAATGAAGCTGTCTGCACAGTAACCCCATGGGTAGGTAAATGCTATTATATCCATTTTACAGACAGAGAGCAGGAGCACACAGGGACTAAGTGATTTGCTGAAGTTCCCACACAGTGTATAGCAGAACAGGGACTTGAAATCGCCTTTCAAATTACAGGGCTTGAACTTCTGACTGAGGTACTGCACAGTCTTTTCTCTTACTGGGCCATGCCGTGCCCCTTTCCACAGCCACCTGCCCAACGTTGCAGACTGTGCCCTGTCATGTACTCCATCTCATTTCCTTCTGGGCACGAGGCCAGCTAAATCATTTAAATCACCCCAGACTTCACAGAAAGTGAAATGTAAGAAGGCACCTTATGCATTCCTGACATAACAGCCTGAGAGCCACTCAGCCTCTCAGGGCTGCCATGGAAATGCAACTAGGAGAGAAATAAAGCAAATCCCAGAATGGATTTCAGAAGAAGTGTCATGGAGATCTTTTTCCACTCTCTTTGAACTCTTCACAGAGCTAAATACTGTATTGCTGGAAATACAGTAGATGTTCCCAGCTGCATCTCCTGGACCTAGGTGACCTGATTCATTATGCAAGCTGGACAAGACACTAACATTCTTATTATCAATATAAGACAATATAATTAGGACAGTATTAAATTATTCTATATATTACATAGCATTATAGAAATACATATATTAAAATATAAATAGAACAGGTTCACAGCCCCCTGGTTTGCAATTAATATACCAATCAGGAAAATAATAGCACTTCTTTTAAGAGCATGACTTAATTGTAAGCTGACTTTATGGAATTCTTTATCAAACTAGGTCCTTGTTTCATAAGCACGCTGAAAACTTGTGTTTCATATGGAGAGCCAATAATTGGCTTGCTTTAGTTTAGATTAAATAAATAATTTCACAGCCACTTCTCATTTAATAAGGTTGGCTACAGCCTGTCTTTTTTGTCCTCAGCTTGTATATTTTTGTTTGGAGTGAACATAAAAGAGTATTTTCTTGCCTGCTGAGTGTTCATTAGAACCATTTCCAAATCTTTGCAGCCATTACTACATTCTGATCTTACTGGCATATTGATTTAACTGTAAAAATAGCCCTTTCTTCAAATAATAATAGTAAAGATATTAACTGAAAGTAATCAAGGACAGCACTTCATCTGAAGGCCTACACTGCTTGCAAAGACTTTAAAAAAAAAAAAAAAAAGGAGGAAACTAAACTCCAGAAGGTCTCCAAAGAAACAAGAGTAATCTAAGGAGGAATTCCACACTTGAAATGCAGTAACTGCTGCCCAGTAAGACTCTGATGCTGGCAGGATGCAAAGGTATTACAGGAAAACTCAGGTCGAGCTAATTCTGTTCCCTGGCTGGAATCCACACAGGATGCCGGCCAATGCCAAACTTGCCAGCAGCAAGTAGAGTAGGAAGTCATCATCCACAGCTCCAGGTTCTGGGCTGACACCCCCACAGAAATTCACCAAATTCAAGGCCTTCCCATCTTCTGGGACTGGAGAGAGAGGTGCAGGGTCAGAAGCCACAGCGTCTGTCTCCATCTGAAATTGCCCTTTCCAGCCCTGTACTGACGTGAGCAATATGCTCCTCTCTATGGTGACCTTTGCCATAAAAAGATTTTGCTTTTCCTATTTTGGCACTTGTTTGAAATGATGTAAATGTATGGGTTTAAACTGGAAGAGGGGAGATTTAAAACTGGATGTTAGGAGGAAGTTCTTTACAGTGAGGGCGGCAAGACACTGGCACAGGTTGCCCAGGGAGGTTGTGGCTGTTCCCTCCCTAGATGTGTTCAAGGCCAAGCTGGATGAGGCCTTGAGTGAGCTGTACTAGTGGGAGGTGTCCCTGCCTACGGCAGGGGCTTGGAACTGGATGATCTTTGAGGTGCCTTCCACCCTTGTATATTAGATCAGCTTATTTCAGAATTTCAGTTTTCAGACAGTGCCTTAATGACATTTGGCCAACACACTGACAGAAGTACACAACTGATTAATACTAACAGGGAAATACTGAGGATGGGAGTGCACAGACTGTCTCTTTGCCTGTCCTAGAGGCTACTGCACTGCTAATTCCAGTTACTTTTAGCCATGCTGCTCGAAGGAGGTAAGCATGAGGCAGTATAGGAAAGAAATAATAGTTTATTATTGTCAGTAATCAGATAATAAAAGTTATCACTCCCCCCTCACTTCTGCTCTGACTGGGTACTGCCAATGACTTCTCACAGAAAAGAGTTGAGAACAATTACCATAAAATTAGGGAAATCATAATTCTAATGTCAGATAGAAATACTGCAGTGCACACCACTCTAATAAATGTTAAGCTGTTGTCAAGAAAGAGCTAGATAAATGATACGATCCATTCTCCACATCTTCCTGAACACACAGAGCTGCAACTATTATTCTATTAGCTCTGTCTAGGCTGACAAATTGTATGCTAATGGATAAAATCTTAATCACAGAAATAAGGGCATGAAAATCATTCAGTTTAGCTAAGATGCTTCAGAATTATCACTTACTCTTTCTTTAGCCCCAACTCTTATTGGTAGTTCAGTCACACACCTCATCATTCCCTGAAAACTCAACAACCTCTTTGCAACTTGCCTGTAAAATTTTCCTTTTAACTTCAGCTTACTGTTGATGCCTCTCTGCAGAATTTTGTGTTGCTGTACATTAAGGCCAGCCTATAAAAGCACCATTTATTTTACTACATTATAAAAGAATGCCAGTTATCCTGGCACATCTGTGTTATCTGTGCGGTCCCACGGGAAATTCTGGTGCAATAGAAGGGAATACATTACAATTTGTTTGGAAACATCTTTACAATCACCAGGTGAGCAAGTAATTGCTCACATGAAAATGGTAATCTCAACCCATTATCTCAAAGATGGAGATTGCTGTGTGTGAACTGAGTATCAGCAACTGCTATCGAATTTCTTTGGCAAATCTAGCTAAAGGGCTGAACAAAATCAGCACTGGCAGTGAGGGCGTTCCCATCTGAGGAGAGCTGCTACATTTTCACTAGGAGCTGATCCTGAGGTGGTTCATTTACCTGGTATTCACCATGGCTTTGTACACAGGGCAGACAGATGCGGTTTGTGTTAAACCTTCTATCAGCTGGACTCTGCCTACGCTGACTCTATGTCCCAGTTTGGGGACTGTAGGGTTAAAAAAAAATCCTCTAGGGACTACAAGATTATTGTTCAATCCCTAACTCTGCTATCTCTTCATAAACTTGTGGTGAGGTAGCTCTCTCCTTTCCTCCCTCTCCAGCCTTGTGCCTGGCTGGAGCTGCTTTATTGGGACAAACATGTAAGGAGTAAGACTCTTTTGGGGCTTGTGTTTAGGAGTAAGACTGTTTAGGGGCTTGTGTTTAGGAGTGAGACTGTTTTGGGGTCTGTGTTTAGGAGCGAGACTGTTTTGGGGTCTGTGTTTAGGCCTCTTGGATGGCAGAGGCATGGTGCAGGGGCAGGATTGGAGCACTGGGGATTATAGATTTAGTTTTTGGGTTGGGGGAAAATTCAAGGGGGTTCACTATGTATTTTGTATCTGCCTTGTAATTTCTGTCTGTATCTCTGTCTCCTATTAGAATTCTGTTTTTCTCCAATTCCTTTGAGAGCTTCATTCTGTCAGCTCTTTAAACCCATGACACTGTAGAATCAGGACTCCTCATTTTGAACAAGATTTCTCAAGGTTGCAGTGTGAATTACCACAAATCTCTGATGAAGACTGGGGTTCAGTGAGAGAGATGAAGTAAGTCAAATGTCCCTTAATGAGGCAAGGGAAGAGTGCAGGAGTTTTTCCAGTTGAAAGCAAGATGCCACTCATGACTTCAGAAAAAGCAGATAGCACAACACAGGGAAATACTTTTTAGTCTTTGAGAAGCTTTCTCTACCTCCTGCTGATCTGCCTGGGAGGGTTTTGCTCTCAGTCTCACTCTCTGAAGTGAGTAGACTTCTTATGGCTTCCAGCTACAAAGTAGGAGAAGGGCTGAAATGACTCTTTTCTTACATGCTAACATGCTTGCAGATTGCTAGTGCTTGGCTTCAAGAGGCAGCATCCTCTGCCCAAGGGTTTAGTGCCTGAACTCAAATACAGGGAGGATCACAGCTTTATGGGTAGGATCAATTGAATTTTTCTAGCAAAAACATAACACAAAACAAAAAAACAAAAAAGGCTTTTGCTAAATAAACCATTTTGGAAAACTAATTTTATGTTCTGTGTTCTTCACAGGAAAATACAAAATCTGTTCTGAAAAATACTTTCAAGTAACAGCTTAGACATCCTCCTGTAAAAGAGACTATGCTAAGTGTCAGTTATCTCTTGGTAGGCTCACAGGAGTTTAGTTTACCTTCTCTCCCCCACATACATAACCAGTGCTCTAAAAGAACAACTTCCCAAATTATCCTCTGGTCACACATTATTTTTAATGGCTTTTGTTGTTGTTGATTTTATTTCTTATGGTAAGCAATTTTCAAGAAATCTTAAGCTTTCCTCCCTTCTCCCAGGTCTCGTTATTCTACCTACTCTTGATCTCTCTAGAACTACATTTCTTCAGCCCTGTTTCTAACTATATGTCGTTCACAACCAGTGATCATCCTAAGGTTTGTAATGCTATAAATGGAAGCTGAGAAGAAAAGCACATCCCTATTGTGATGAAGTGCTGAACAAACAAAAGGCATTCTTTTGTATTCTGCAAATGGACTATTATCTTGTCCTTCAATACTCAGATGGTTCCCCTCAGTTAAAAAAAAAACAAAAAAACAAACCCAGATAATTTTACAGCTGAGTAACATTTGACCTTGGAACTGCTCACTGAAATCAATGAGGCATGTTGATTTTTATGCAGTATCTAGGCACTAAAAAGGCACTTCTGGCAATTCCAAAGGTAAGACAGCATAGCAATAGGAAATGCTACCTTCTTGGAACATGAAAGAGCTTCTACACTCTACGAGGCTTGTACTTACCTCTGCCTGAACTTCTAAGTAGTGTACATTTTGTCAGAGCAGGACTCATCTAAAAAACTTCCATGGTTACTGTACTAATAAGGAGCTGTAGTGATCCTAAGAGTTTCATTACAGCAGAGTACTTCTAGTAGTTCTGATATTTTATTTTTTTAATTGAAAAATCTCTTCAAGGACTCTCAGCAGAGGTTTTTTGTAGCAAACAACTACCGCTAAATGGACTCGTTTTGATGATAGCATAGGTGAAGCCTCCTATGACAGGCTACTATGTGTTAGAAATCCAGATCCAAACCATACTATTCATGTGAGGTCTGGAAGTCCATCTTTTAACCATCAAGTTTTTATCTGTAAATTGATTCCCCTCTGCCACTTGTAGCCTGTCTTCACCAAGAAGCAAAAATCGCTGATACAGTTTTTTTTGAACTTGTATTAATTCTGATCATTATCTATTCATGGAATAAAATAATATATAAAAGGGTGTTAGTAGATTTAACAGACAGGTCATTTCTTTCTGAACACTACAATCTGCAGAGTGAATCTGATCTGGTCTGAATGGATGTCACATGAATGTAAAAAAGACTAAATTTAAATCTATGTCAGGTTAAAATCAACAAATACTTGATCCTCATCAGCTGTTTTTGTAGACAGACATTTAGTATAATGAAATCCAGCAATCTCTTTTTTCCTTCATTTTTTACTCTCCTCAGACAATTAGAGGCTCCCCCTCCAATCCATGGCAAGCTTCTCACATTTGCTTTATTATGCATTTGCATCACCCCACAGCCATGTAATTATCTTTGGTTCTGGCATGACTGACTGCCCATATATCAACTATTGGATAGCTGACACACTCAAAGACAGAAGAAAACTTGAAGGGCCAGGGCTAGAAAGCGAGATATCCCTCCCCCTTTGCTCTGCTCTCATCAGACCCCATCTGAAGTCCTGTGTACAGTTCTGGAGCCCCAAGCACAGGAAGGACATGGAACTGTTGGAGTGGGTCCATAGACGCCCCTATATAATGCCCAGAGGGCTGCAGCAGCTCTGCTGTGAGGACAGGCTGAGAGAATTGGGGCTCTTCAGCCTGGAGAAGAGAAGGCCTCTAGGACACCTTATAGTAGCCTTCCAGTATCTGATGGGGGCCTACAGGAAGGCTGGGGAGGGACTATTGACAAGGTCTTACAATGACAGGACAAGGGGCAATGGGTTTGAACTGGCAGAGGGGAGGTCAAAACTGGATGTCAGGAAGAAGTTCTTTCCAGGGAGGGTGGTGGGACACTGGCACAGGTTGCCCAGGGAGGTTGTGGCTGCTCCCTCCCTGGAGGTGTTCAAGGCCAGGTTAGAGGAGACCTTGAGTGACCTGTGCTAGTGGGAGGTGTCCCTGCCTATGGCAGGGCGTTGGAACTGGATGATCTTTAAGGTCCCTTCCAACCTTACCATTCTATGATTATGACATGAAAGAGGCAAAGCAGAACACTCACAATTTTTACTTCTGCTAACAAAAGGACTGAAAACAAAGATCTCAGTATTTATGATAAATCTGGTAAAAATATTTCCTCCCTAGAGAAAATAAACACAGACCTGATCCCTGCTACCCACAGTCTTTTGAAAGGTCAATAAATGCTGCTATTTAATTTTAAAAATAAAAAGTTCTATAACATGGAACAATTATCCCCTGCATGATCTAAATTACAAATTAATTTTTTGCTGATTATTATACACTGAATTCATTTCAGAGAACAACTCACTGGAGCATAAATGTCAATTTCATTATTTTTTTTTTTAAGTAGGTTTCCATTTTGCATTTCTATCATATTTTAAAAAAAAAAATTTTCTATGTAACTCAGTGGGATATTCATGTATGCTCAGAAACTAATGAGGTATGGGAGATAGATACACTTTCATAAAAGGAAAATTACTAAATGAGAGGAGAAAAAAAGATTCTAAAAGGATCTCTCAGAGTAAAAAAAAAAAAAAAAAATAAAAAGGAACAATTTCATCACCAAATAGGCCTGCGTCTTCACCTCTGTGTTTTTGCCATCCCTAGAGGTCTGTTCATTCCTGTAACTATTCTGGAACATTCTCTGGCTTTTACTGATTGCAAGAATCCTGTTCATTAAACATCTTCCTAAAGCAGTGTTAAAAAAGAAAGCCAAAGGAGAGAAGTTTATGAAGGAAATTTTAAAAATAACACTCTGCTCATTTTCTGTTGGCAATTCTGTTTCCACTAGAGCAAAGAAATGCTTCCCTAAACCACAAACAAAGTAAGGGGAGCAGGCAGCCGTCCTGCTGTGAAACACTCCCTCATTATTCTTAAGTAAACTGACTAATATCTTCCTCATCTAGTGGCCCGAGTGCCCCTTTTCACTTGCTGCTCTCTGCATTCCCTGGCTGAGCACTGCTTTCACAGAGCCACTTGCTGCATTCCAGTTCTTAATGAAATCTGTCTTAGATTTGACTGCTTTCAGACTTCATTTTGGCAATTACACCAAGATCAAATCATTTGCGTGAGGTGATTCAGAGGCACGGGGATTCAAGACTAACACGTGCCCTAGTGTAATGAGAGTATGGGATGTCAGCCCGGACAAGAGCTGAGGTGTGACCCTCCAACTAACTGCCAACACTTTCTGCAAAAGTGCCGTTACAGACGAATTAAAAATTCTCTTTAATTAAGAGCTACACGTTCAGAGAAAGTTACTGAAAGATGTCTCTAAGCAGGGTAAGAAAAATACATATTCATATTCTGATAAGGCAATCAAGATGTTGATGTTAATATTAGAGCAATAACTTTAATTGTATTTCAGCAAACGAATGGCAATTAGAAAACAAATTATCTCAGAGAAGCATGTCTGCTGCACAGCTTAGCCCCGAAGGCAAGCCAAAAGCTAAACCTTTTTCTTGAATTTTAATGCAGAAGATAAATAAGACACACCTCTGGAATTATTCTAAGTAGACCTACCATAAACGGTTTAAAGTTACTCCGAGACGCAGACGGCAGAGTTGCCTTTCCTCCTGAAGTGGCTTCTTTGTTGTCATAACAAATATTAGCATGGCAAGAGTGAAATATTACTCTGTGCTTTAAAGAGGGGGGGAATGGAACAGATGTTGGTCATGCTAATTAAAGAGCATATGTGTAGAGTAAATGATTTCCATTAGGGGAAGATTTAGTGCGTAAATGCAATATTAAGGATCCAAGGTGAATCTTCATACTGCTTCTCAGTGCTATGTTGTTTTCACAGTGACCATCCACAACTACAACCACCTTGTTTTGTGATAGAAATAAACAGTCCTCCCCCTCCATGCTTGGTATCTGATTATACTGGCTCTAGCAAAAGCGCTGGGGAAGTTGCTAGAATCTTCTCTCACACGGGATGACCAAAGGCCAGAATGCACATTGGTATGCCACAGGGTACTCACAATGGATTTTCAGCAACACAGTTAGGAGCTAAAATCTGGTGTAGCATTTCCAGATGTAAACTTATGTGTCTTCTGTAACAACAACAACAACAAAAGCCTCCTTTCAATTAAAACTACTCATGCTTCTAACTATCAGTCATTCCTTCTGCCTGGTCCACTCCCCCGAGACAGTATGCCCCATCTGTCTGTTCTTACAATCCACTAACCTGACTGCTGCAGACCTTTCTGGTCTGGCATGGACTGTATTTTGCTAAAACAGTGATGGTATTAAATGCTTATGTATTACTCAGCCTGCTCCATGGCTTCAGTCATATTATTTAGAAACTTATAAAGCCTTTAGATCAAGGCTGAATGGTTTAACGATGCTGTGAATCCACCCAGACTGCAACAGAATATTGCACTTTTCAACCACCAAACTCTGCCTAAATGGCAAAAAAATGATGGACTGTGATTGAGATCTTGATCTTTAAAGATCTCCTCACTCAGAAAAGAAAGCTGTGACAATTTCTCATTGCACCTGCAATCCAACAGTCCATCTTGGTTCTACAAAGCAATTAAGCACCTCATTAACTTTAAGCACCTGCTTAATTCCCATGGCTTTGAAACAAGTGGGAGTTAAATGCTTGTTCCTGAATTTGTGCAGGAAAAAAAACATGCTTAAAAGTCGGCAAGAAAAGTTTGTGCCTGCTAAACTTATTATAGACTGGTTTAATAAACTTCATGGTATTTAAGCTCCATCTTTGTTACAGGAACATTCAGACTAGGCAGGGGCCCAAAGTATGACGACATTTAGGTTGTCTTCAAACAATGCACTAGACATTAGGTGCTCACAGCAGTCTGTTTAGAACTTGAAATTGTACTGTTCCACTCAACATTTTACATACACTCCCATATGATGGGTCAGCCTC